>LOJH01023864.1:0-19339 GCA_001685095.1 Ellobius talpinus | reverse complement strand
ACATCTCTCCAGTTCCAAACTTTAGGATCTATGGATATTTTGCAGTGTGGATACAACACAGTTTTTTTTTTTTTAACAATTCTCTCATTGAGACACTGCATTTGTTTCCAGTTTGCAGCTATTGCAAATGAAGTTGCTATGAACGTTGTCTATATGTTTCTCTATGGCCTCTCTTACTAAAATACAAATATAAACTTGTATGGGCTTTTGTCATGTTGGTTTTATTATTACTTTTCAATTACAGCCTAAACCTGATAGGGAAATATCATTAATTTAATTGAAGGTTTTCGATAGGACATAATTTGAGTCCTTTTTAAAGGTAATTTTTAGAATTGTCCATGAAATAAATTTGAACATTATTTTGTGACAGAAATTCTTTGGAATAAAGGGGAGGTGATTCTAAGAACTGTATTTTCCTTTCCCAACATCCTGTAGCATTATTTTCTCTGTTTTCTTCTAGTAATTTCATGGTTCCAGGATTATTTACAGGTCTTCTTTATTTTTTTAGATTTATTTATTCTTTTTATCTAAATGAGTATTTATATGTATGTATGTGCAACATATTCATGAAGTGCATTTGGAAACCAGAAGACAGCATCAGATCTTCTGGGACTTCTAGAAGGTTGTGATCTATTTGAAGGCACAGAGACTAGAACATAGGTCCTCTGAAGAGCAACCAGTGCTCTTAACTACTGAGTTTTATCTCCAGACCCTTGTAGGTCTTCTTGTATCTGGTAAGACACAGGACTCTAGTTTCATTCTCCATGTGAATACCCAGACCTCTCAGTGTGGTTTATTGAGGAGTCTCTTTTCTTGGATCCTTTGTCAAAATCAGTTGCTTATTAAGTGACTGAGAACAATACCTATATGAAGAAGAAGGTTGGCCAAATGGCAAACAGGCAGAAGTTATAGTGTTTCATGTTAGTGTGGTGAATGTTGTTAGCATAATACAGTATACATCTCAAAAACTGAAGGCTTCAAATCAACTTGTTGTAACAAAATGAGAAAAGTTCAAGATAATGGGTGTATTAATTATCGTAGCTTGATTACTATTGCACACACACTCACAGCAAACATTTCAGAATACCTAACAAATATCTCCAAATGTTATGTACCTTTAAAAACAGAATTAAAAATTTGGAGAGCTGGCTCCACTGGTAAAGGGCTTGCTGTGCAAGCCCGAGTTCAGCACAGCCCTGAGTTTGAGCTGAGTTTGACCTGTATAAAATAGTCAGGTGTTGGTGACATGTGCTCAAAATTCTAGTGCTGCGGCTATGGGAATGAGAGGGTCCCTAGAGCTTGCAGGCATACCAGGCTAGTCTCCTTGGTGATTTCCAGGCTAATGAGAGACCATGTCTCAAAATAGAATAGAATAGAACAGAATAATAATAATGATAATAATAATAAACAATATAGATGACACCTGAAGAAGACTATTCCTTTAATATCTGGCCTACATTAACTTTCACACACACATACACCCTCCTACATGTACACACACAATACATCCACCCATACATGCACATATATACACACATGCATGCATGCACACACATATACATACAAACCTGCACATAAACACATATATACACACAGAACTCCACACACATACACACACGCACACAAATGTGCAAGTAAATGTGCACATGCACACACAATACACACATGTACATATACATATATATACATGCACACATGTAAACATGCACAATTACCCACACATACATGCTCAGAAATGTACAAACACATGTACACACAAGCACACATACACATACATGAACCCCCCCACATAAAAACACAAACATGCATGGAAAGAAACAAAAGTAGAGAAGTTATGGGGTTCCCTGAGTTTATTAAAATAACATTTCTGGTCTTACATTGCAGGCAGGTGCTGTCTCTGAGCACTTGGCTCTGGGAGAACTAGGGAAGCCCTGCCATGATTTGTTCTGGTGCCTTCCTCTGATCGGCCTTACCTTTCCTCTTGTGGGAGGTAAATACAGAGTTCACGCAGGGCTGAGTGTTAAACTAATGTCCTCCCCCCACATCAGGGGCCAGAAATGATCTTTTGAGTCACTCAATCATATCATCAAATGGAATGTTTTAAGTGCCAATTGAATGTGACTTCAGAACCCTTGTAGAATAGCTTCAAGATGTTTTCAGCGCTCGTGAGCGATAAAGAACACATACATTCCTCTTTGTTGAGCTAAGCGACGAGACTGCACTGAAGGAAAAGCCATGGTGCTGTATGCAGAGCCTGACAGGGCAAGTGACGCACCTGCACCTTGAAGGATGGAGACGTAGGTGCTTTAGGGCTGTTCTCTGCGTGGTTAATAAGGCGGCTGACTCTGAAAAGGACTTGCACTGATGCAAGGGTGCAGCTGGTTTTGGAAAAGATGCAGTAGTATGTTTTTAAAAGAAAAGAAGGCAAAGACCACACAAGGCACGCACACAATACCCACTTACTTTCTTAAGATGACTCCATCCCGCAAACAAGTTGAAGGGCTTCTTACTGTAGGGAATTGCACAGGTGAACATGTGATGGGCACTTAGAGCCCAGACCAGCCATGAGCCATTCTTCCTTCTGTTTTGAAGAGGAGGCAATACTTAGTGCCTGGCTCTGTCGACATGTTTAGAGTGGAGGTCACCCAACGCCCTTCAGAAGTGGGGACTGTTGGACCTCTGTGTTAAAGGTCATTGAAACCACAAAAGCCTCAGCGATTTCTCTCTTTTTCTGCAAATTAAACACACACACCCCCGTCGTGTTGTAATGGGTTTCAGTCCTTCGTAATTAAAGACCCAACTGTTCACCTCCTAAACCAAGGGCATTTTAGCACATCGTCGCTTCATTTATCTCTGGGGAGAGACACTGATCCACCCGTTTGCTGTTGGAGTGACGCAGCCCTCCGTGTCTGGCTGGCAGTAATATGGTAATAGAAGTGAACACTACACATTCTGCAGGAGATCCGTTACCTAAGCTCTCTAATGAGCTTGCTCTCAAGAGTTTTTCAGTAAAGGGGGGGGGCGAGGGTTTACAACAGAGAAGAATCCAAAGTAAGGGGCTGTCTCTTCAGAGTGATTAAAATCATTTCTCTTCTCCTCCCTTAACTGGGCTTTAGCTTTCCTTTTGCCTTCCCTATGGGCAGTTCATTACTTGCGTGCCTTCTTCTCTTTCACTCACTCCACTATTTTGGCTTGACTCCGTGACAAAGGCTTCTCCTATCGTGACCTTATTCTGAAGTATTCCCAACAGCAGAGTCTGGGGTAGAGAGCACACGTGTTCTCCCCAACAGAAACACAAATCAGCCCAGAAGAAGAAAGGCAGGAAAGGTTCAGCAAAAAGAACCAACAGTACACACCTGTTCCCTGGCTGAACATCCCAGGAGTCAGAGATGGGACTTACTGACTGAACTCCATCCCAACCCCCAGAACTGTCACGTAGGTTCATTTAGCATGTAGTGATGAAGAAGCAGACACACTGAACACACTCGCTAGCACCCTGAGCTTCTCTCATTTCCTGTAGCTCTCCCTTTGGGATGGCTTGTGCTTCTGTTGGAAACCATCATGGCTCATATGGTATCATTAGGGGATCATTCAAGTTCCTGGAGAGATGGCTGTCACAATGGTTTCTGAGGTGGAAGATGTATGTAGCCTAAGAGATGCTGGAGGTGTGTCTAGCGTACTGTTGTTGGTTCCTATTGGTCATTGGTTCATGTGGAGTTAATGAAACTCATCCTTGCAATTGGAGGTGATTTACCATAGTCTGGGGATAATGGTCTTGCTGTTGTATTTGTCTTATCTTAGGAATCATTAGTTCAACTCTCTCTCTGAGGAACCAGAAACTAGAGTGTGTACAACTCCTTCTGTTTTTCCCAATGAAGCATGAAGCTTTTCGAAGAGCACATGCGCATCAGACTTCTAGTTGGTTTTGAAACACTCACATTGTAGCTCTGGTTGGCTTAGTACTTGAGTCAATTTTTCTGCATCAGCCTCCAAAATGTCAGGATTATAGGTATGACCACCATACCCAATACTTATCCTTGAATTGTACTTAGAAACACCATATCTTATGAATTCTTACTTTAAAATAGTAACTTTGATATGATTTTATGATACTAGTTGCTATTCCACAATTAATCAAAATTATTTTGGATCTTTGACAGCTTAGGGTCATTAGAAACATCTACTCCTTTAAAAATGACATTTTATTTTTAAGTGTGTGTATTTGGATATGTGAAAGTGTGAGCACAGATATTCCCTAAGACCAGAAGAAGGCACTAGATTCTCTGGAGTTGGAGTTACAGGAGCTATGAGCCACAGGATTTTGGGATGAGAATCAGACTCAAGTCCTTTGAAAGAGCAACATGGATCCTTAACAGCTGACACATCTTTCTGCTCCAGAAAGACCTACTTTTAACCATGGCCTTTTAAACCCAGGAATCACTAGAGGTTTCATCTCAGGAGCTCAGTCTGTTCCAGTTCAATGATTCTAGAGATGGTCTGATATTGGAGCTTGAAGGCATGTCCTGGGGCTTAGATAAAAACCATGTTTGCTTTCCTGTTAGGAGGTTTTCAAAGGTGATAAAGAATGGTTAACCATAACCACTGAGCTGCTGTAGATGAGCAGAAGGTTCAGTGTAGTCACCAAGTAGGTAAAAATGACATCACCTTGGGTTATGCTTACTGGGCTTCGGTTTCCTTTGGCTTTTGACTTCTAAAAGAAGAAGGTAGATCATTTATAGACTGTATCTTAGGACATAGTCAACTGTTTGTTTTTTGCATGTATATGTGTGTGTACGTGACTATATGCAAGGGTGTATGTACATTTGTGTGTGTGTTTGTGTACATGTATATGTGGAGGCCACAGGGTGATGTGGGAGACTTCCACAATCGCTCTCCATCTTGTACTTTGAGGCAGAGTCTCTCAATTGAACACAAAGTTTGCCAATATGGCTCTCTGTCTAGGCTGCTTGCAGGGAACCACTGTCTCTATCATCAGAGCACTAGAATTATAGGCAGGCTGCCACAACCATTCAGCATTTACATGGATCTTAGGGATCAGAACTGGGCTTGCTTGCAGGGCAAATACTTTATCCACTGAACCACCTCCCCTGACCCATTAGTGTTTTCAGACAAATTCTGGCTTTGCAGCCCAGGATAGCATTGAACATTCAATCCTTCTGTCTCTGCCTTTCCAGTGCCAGAATTCTAGGCATGTGTCAAAATTCATGGCTTAACTATGACGTTTCCAAAACAGAATCAAATCATTGTTTGTATTCTAGGTGAAGATACAGTATAAAAAAACTAGCATTTTTCTCTCAGTGAAATTTTAACAATTATTTTAAATAAAATCTAGTAATACTTCTAGTTGCATCTTTGTGTGTGCTTTTTTCTTTTGCAGAATATCTTTTTGTTGCTTTAAGGATGTGCATAGATATTGAAATCATGTTTTAAATGAAGCTGAAGGTGGATATCTCTTTTATTTGTACAGTAAGAGAAGAAGGAAAGAACCCCAAGAAATATGTTCTCTTTAATCTTCATTTAAAGACTTAATTGCCCATAAAATCTGCTGAATCTAACCATGTAGTTGATAGGAAGATTGTTTTCTTCTTCTTTTCCCTTAGATTTCTCTTTCTAGAGCTAAGGGGATTGAAGCAAATGTGTTGAGAAGGCACATGAGCACTGAGAATGAGAGATGTAAACACTGGTGTGTCCATTGCTTACTGGTATCAGCCTTCATATTCTTAATTATTGAACTTTGAAGTACTTCCCATATAAGTGTCAGAATATATTTCCCTATTCTTTGATTCATGTTTCTTCCATGTATCAAAAGGATTATTTGGAAGTTAATGTGTCTGCCTGAACTGGGAAGGCTTTGCAATATGTCTTTTACATTTGCCTTAGTTATTGTTTTATTGCTGGGATGAAACACCATGATCAAGACAACTCATAACAGAAAGAATTTAATCGGGGGCTTATTTACAGTTTCAGAGGGTTAGTACATGTTCATTTTTCAGGGATGTGGTGGCAGGCAGGAATGTCACTGGAACAATAGCTAGCTTACACTTTGACCCACAGGTTGCAGGCTAAGAGAGAGACTGGGTATGGTATGGTGTGGGATTTTGAAACCCCAAGGCCTACCACTAGTAACACACCTACTCCAACAAGGGCACACCTCTCAATCCTTCCTAAATAGCCCACAGCTGGCAAACAAACATTTAGCTGTATGAGCCTATGGGGCCATTCTCTTTCAAACCACATCATTTCTTCTTCTTTTCTTGTGCATTTGGCCACCTGCATAAAGAGAATGTGTCCTGGATAGGCCACCAGCCTTAAATTTTAGCACATTCCTTTAGCTGAGTCAGAACCATAGTTACCACTCATCCAATACCTGCAAAGTCCAGCCAAGTCCAGATGATTCTTCCCATCCCATGTCAGTCTTGAAGACAAATAACTCTTACTTGGTACCATTGTGTTTGAGACCATTGGGTTTAAGGTGGAGAGAGCACTAATACTGCAAGTGTGTGTGTGCGTGCACACGTGCCTGCTGCCCACACTCATCATGAACTACCTTTAAAATATGAGCATGGTTGTCACCATGCTGTATAGCACTGCTGCAGAAATTATAGCCAATGTTTTACCAGTGGTGAGCATATGACTAGCACTGGGGATATATTGCTGTCTGCCCTTTGCTGAAAGATTCTCTAGAATGTACATATAAAAGAGCCCATTCAGGTGACACCAAAATAAATTCCACTTCTTTCCTTTCCAGGACTGGGGGAGTCTGGAGGTGCTATTCTTCATAGTGGCCTGCGTGGGCTTCGCAAGATTTTGCAAGTTTGTGTAGAGTAGTGGAAATACAACATTATTTACAGGATTGCTTTCCAGTAACCTGTCCAGCTTCTTGATTAAGCACTTATTGAACACTTGCTTTTTCTAGATCTGAAAATACAGATGTAAGGGAAACAGCCTCTTTCTTTCGTATACCATCGAAGGGGTCAAACCCATGGACTTCCACAGAAATAGAAGGACACAGTATTGTTGGGGCATCTGCTTGAACTGAAATGTTTAGAAGTTGGAGAGCATATTTCTTTTTGCGGTTATAGAGATGGTGGCACCCAGAGCTTTGTGTATACTAAGCAAGCGCTCTATTACTAATTTCTTAATTGCCCACTAGAGAATTTTCCCCCATCCGAAGATATTTAGCATGGTAAAATTTACTTTGCTAACCTGAAATTATTCCGTTTGTAGAAAATATGAAAGGTGATGCATACCCTCCATCTAGAATTTAATATTATTGCCAGATTTCAAAAAGGTTTTTTAAAGACACTATATAGAATCAGTCACTAAATAAAATAATAAGGCACTATGTAAAATCAGGGAAAAAGTATTTACTTTTTGTTCGTATTTGCTTTACAAATATCCACCTTCCTTTTCAAAGCCTAAACCAAGATCTTTTTCATATAGAGTATCACCTATTATATACCGGATCATAAATCACCTAATACCATATAAATTGCAGAGTTGTCCCATGGAGGAAGTGTTTTTAGATCTCCAAATGTGAAAAACATATGCCACAAGAAACCGTGCCCAGAATCTTAGGAGGGGGAGCCAACCCCTCTTTACTATTTACCACCATGTCCTGCTATGCAGAAGGGACACTGAAGGGTTCCTTGGGCGTGTTTCTGGCTCATGTTCTACTGCCCACTTTGAACTGAGACACAGAGCTCACCATACCTGTCTTCCTCACCCCTATCTGAATTGCTTGTCCATAAAAAAAAGAAGCTTCCTGTCTTCCAGGCTCTGCCATCAGAAGCCGTCTCCTACGGCAGGAGAGAGAGGATAGGACAAAGGTTGGGATATATGGGCTCTGGCATCAAGTTATCTGGGTCAGATTGGCCTCTGCCATTCATGAGCCGTGGAACCCCAGGCAAATTACTTAACCCTGTGTCCCTGGATGACAATGAAATGTGGAGCCACAGAACAGTCTAGACCACAGGTTATACTGAGGCTTAAATCAGTTTACACACAAGGAATGGTTTGAATCCTTGGATCATACTAGCCCCAGTTCATGTTGAAACCTAATCCTAAATTGGGTGATAAAACCTACATAGGATCAAACCAATCAAAACCAAACAGGGAGGAGGCGAGTTGGGCCGGCAGTCCCACCCATAGCTAAAGAGCAATTGGCATTTGATTGCTGTAGGGAGAGTTGGTTTTCTTCAGTGGGGTGACACCTGGTACATCCAGACTCTAGGGCAGGTCCCACGTCCAGGAGTAATCAGCCCATACAAACTGGGTCATGGGCTTACAGGCGGGAGAGGGGGGAGGGCAGCGAAGAGGGAGGACGGGAGCCAGGGAGAATATGAAGTTGGGAGTGTAGGGAAGTCAGGGAGGATCTGGAATTTGAGGGAAGGAGACAGATATGATCAAAATACATTGTACATCATTCTCAAAGAACAAGTAAGAATGTTTTTAAAGTGGTGGCGCCTTTAGAAGGGAATTACTAGCCTTTCAAAGGGCGGAGGAGCTGAACTCAGGTTCTCTGCAAGAGCCGTACATGCTCTTAGTTGCTGAGCCATCTCTCCAGTACCACAGGTGAATATTTTCTGGTTGCCCATCTCTGTCTACTCCTCCCCTGATTAACAGTAAACAGAGCCCATCTTTCTGCAAAGGCTGATAGGAGAGCACACAGAGGAAGAGGGTCTAGACCACCGCCTGCATGCTCTCTTTATGGATGGCTTATCGTCCTGAACACTCGGAAGCCCAGAATGAGAGCCGCTGGCCCGTGGAAGTGGCCAGAGCATTTCCACCTTGGTTCCGCTGCAGAGATTCAGAAACGAAAGCACCATTTCTCCCGAACAATGCTCTACATTCGAGGAGTGGGGCTCTGGGGACCCTATGAAAAGAAAACAGAATTTGCCTGGATGCACAATACTTCAGCCCATTCTTTTTTCTAGACACCCCACTTTCAATGCTCTTTCTCTTTCATTACACTGGGGAAGAAAACTCAATTGTGTGCTATGGCAGCTCTTACGGTCACATTCTCTCTTTGTGTTTCTTGTGCCTGCATTCAAGGGAGCCCTCTACACTCAGAAGCAGTATGGTCAACTAGAGTCCTTTGTGGGCATATAGTAATACCTCCACCCCAGGACCAAATCCTAAGTACAAAACCATGGATATTTTTGCCCATGTTAGGCTGATGTATAAAATGTTTTCAGAACCAAATGTGATTTTCTCAAACAGTGATGAGTCTGTGCTGAGCAATCCTCCTTTTTCTTTCAATTACATGCTAATGACAGCATCAGGAAAAAATTCTGAGTATGAAGGATGAATCCTACAGGGCTGTCACAAGGAGTGGTTTAATACATTTTCTGAGTAAATACTTAATCTCTGAAGGTGTCTGAAGCATAAAAAAAACCCTGAATACTATTTTTTAGCATGGGTATAATAGAATTATATGTTTGTAACTATTCTGTAGTCAGTGAAATAATTTACATTAGCATCCCAAACTGAGCAACAATTAATAGGCTTTTGTGGTTGGTTTGGGCTGCCATGATTAACAGCACAAAGTGAGAAGCCTGCCCTTGCTTAGCTCATCAGAGGAATTTTACCTAGCCAGTGGCCAGAGCCTTTATTACATTTTGTTACAGATCATAAAATGGGCCTGAGTGCCCACAGCCCACGACGGGCAGAAGAAGAAAAGCAGGGATGAAATAAAAACAACATCTGACAAGATGGTCCTTTGAGATTTTCCTTGCGATGCAGATCCTCCATTCCCAAACAACGTGGTCAGCCATAGAAGCAGTTAAAGCAGACAGAAACTGGTGAGCAGAACTAAGACCTTTATTTTCTGATAACCAGTACGTCCAAGAATGCATACACAGTGCTATGGACACACAGACACACCTACAGACACACACAGACACAGACACATAGACACACGCAGGCATACAGACACATATGCAGATAAACACATGAACACACCAACCCAGACGCACATGGATACATAGCCACAAACATGCACATACAGACATAGTCGCATATGCAGACATCCACAACCCTGCACACACACACAGATACAAACAGACACACAGACAAGCTCACACATACGTGCATAGAGATCTAATTCTTTGCCACTTCATTTCAATGGCTCTTTGAATTAATTTTAATTCCTTCTGTTGAGAACTGCAAAAGACAAAAAAGTGCTCAAAGATACAAGAATTGTTGGGCTAAAGATCAAATTAGGTTAGGAGGTCACTGCTACAACAAGGACCTAAAGGTGGCTTTTGCAGAAAAAAAAATAAATCAACTCTCCATTCAAATATTCAGATGCTGCATGGACAGCTAGAGCTGGATAAAACTTGGCATCAATGTGGTCAGTTTGTGTCTGTCTCCTTTAGGTTAAAACAATTTGTCAGGTTTCTGCTGAGCTCCGCACAATGACATGCTGTTTAGTTAAGGGCTATCTGTCTAAACACAGGTAATAGAAGTCTGGTTATCTTGAGATTCTGACCTGCTTTACCTTGCTTCAAGGCCAAAGCCACCAGGATAAGGATAACTAAGATATTCTCAAAGTCTGCAGGGACATTTATCTGTCAGTTTTTAAGCTACCTTGTTCCAGACTCCTTGGAGTGGCACCTCCGAAGTCTTCAGTCATTGCCCTGTGTCTGCAGCCACCTTGAATTCCAGGAGGAGTCAGTTTCATGGGTGGTTCATGCCATGATCATAGCCCCCACCTAAGTGGAATGATTATCCATGATGGGTACGATGACTGCCTCCCAAGAAGTAATCATATCAGAAATTGAACCAAATTGTCTCTCAAATCATGACGTTATTGATGATGAAGATGGTTTGTGTGTGTGTGCCCACGCACGTGCACGCGTGCGTTTGCGTGTGCACAATGATGCCTGTGTGGAGGTTAGAGGACAATTTTGGGCATCAGTCATCACCTTCCATGTTGGTTGCAGCACAGTCTCTTTGTTGTTCTTTGCCTTGTGAATGCCTGAGGATTATCCTGGCTCTGCCTCCCACCTGAATTACCTGCCTTTGTTACTTGAGTGGGGCTTTATGTGGTTCTTGAGATTTGAACTCAGGTCTTTGTGCCTATGTGGCCATCACTTTACCCACTGGGCTATCTTTCCAGTCCTCTCATAGAGTTTTTTTTCAATGATTCTAAAATAGCCAATATTGTATCTTTCAAAAATAAAACTTTTAAGTCATCATGAAAGCTTACCAGAATCACTTACAGATAATTTTAATATACACCCGCACACAAAATTAAGATTAGTCAATATATAAAACACATTCCAAATTGCCTTAGATATGCTCCACTTTGTGATGTTTCTGTCATTTGCCAGTGTTTGTTTCTCATTATGTCTCAGTGTTAGTGAATGGATGGACTCACTAATATTGCCTGAAAAGATGCAAAGAGCCCCAATGTGAATTCAACCTAAGTTTCTTCTAAATGAGGTACCTTTTGTTATACCCCATTATGCTATTCTTGCCAATTCCCCTAACAGACTCATCTGTAAAGTCAATTGACAAAAACAGGCCCACAGCGGGTTGCTATGATATTGGCTGCTAAGGAAAAGCCAGTGTGATGCTCAAAACATGGCCTCTGGTCCTTAATGACATTGATTTGTCACAGATCCAAGAAAGGAAAAAGAATAGGACAGCCAAGCAATGTCCAGCGAAATCTGACACTTCCCCAGTTTGAGAATTAAGCAGATTTAAGATAATTTCATTGCATCAATTAAAACAGTAAGACAATGTAGCTTCAGGGCTTGGGAAGTAATTCGATTTTCAATTGCAAGGCCACTTATAACGAAGCACGGGAGAGACCCCAGCTAAACAGAGGTGATGTTAAACATGTGCCATAAGGAAAGGTAAAGCCCCTCCCGCCCAGTCCTGGTCCTCCGGACTCTTCGGATATTCCCGCTGCTGTAGACTCACCATCTGACAAAAATGGCAGTTCCTCACTTTCCCAAACACCAGTTTCTAGGCACTTTTTGGAGACAGGCCACCTCTTGTCATCAAACTGGCCCATATTCCCAGGTGCCAGAGACTAGGCAGAGCAGAAAGCCAGAGGAAGCTGCTCCGAATTCTAGGCTTGGTCTTATAGACTAAGGATACAAAAGACCACACTTCAACCAAAATTTTCTTCTATTTCATTTTTTTAATAACATTTTTGGAGCAATGGCAATCTGGAATTATTTCCATCTCAGTGCCCTGTTCTGGCTTCTGTGTTGTTTTTAACAGGATGTAGTTCATGCCCTTTTCTTTTGTACATGATCAGATAGAGCAGGGATATTACAGATGTGACTGAGCAGCTCTTCAGTCTCACTGGAGTGCCCCCTGAGCAAAGAAACAGCATGTTGCACCTCCCTCCCTCTCTCCCTCCCTCCCTCTCTCCCTCCCTCCCTCCTTCCCTCCCTCCCTCCTTCCCTCCATCGTCCTATCCCTCCCACCCTCCATCTCTCCTTGCTTTCATCCCATTGACTCTTGACCTCAACTGGTCAACTCATAGTAAGCCACTGTTGAGTGACCATGAGAAGAACTGTCTGTGGTCCCTAAGGTGCCTGACTAGGAAGAAGGGGCCTTGAGGCTCTCAGAAGCATTTCCAAGTTGCACGGAGATGAGTGCCACCAAAGGGAAGTACACTAGACACTTAAGAAATGCAAGAAATCCAGTCACACCCTGATGCTTTATAGTGGGCAGGGACTTTACAGGAATACGAAGCAATGGATTGCTTGTTGATCAGTTTCTTGTTGTTTCTGCAGTTAATTAGTATGAACATAGCGGCTTGAGAGACTGTAAGCTTACTCAGGGTTGTGGAGGTCAGAAACTAATGTTACATGGTTAAAATTGAGATGCCAGCAGGTCTGTGTTCACTTTGGAGAGCCTAAAAGAAGGACTGGTTTCCTTATTTTTTCCTAGCAGTTGAGGTTGCCAACATCTCTACCCCCTGGTCTTTGTACCTTCACAGTATCTTCAAGTCTCTTCCATGCCCCTAACTCTGACTCACCTACTTCCACCTTTTCCTTCCAGGGCAATTATTTAGCCTACCATATCTGTGTTAGCTGACTTGAGTGGGGATTTTGTTACTTTAACCAAGGGGATCCTGATTAAGACAGGACTCAGTTCTTAAGTTTCCCTTAGAGTCAAGAATCACATGCCCTTCTGCCTTGAGTGCACATTACAGGCTTTAAGACATGGAGTTATTCAGAAGAAATGTTATTAGAATGTAAATTATTTGGTTTTAATTCTCACTAGAGCAGGCTGTATATTTGCTTTTGGGCTTGGCTTATTCATTTATCATATGCAGATTAAATACTTATGATTTGCCCAATTCACAAGGTTGTTGTGAAATTCAAATGACATACAACACTAAATTTATACTGCTTGCATATAGAAAGTACTTTATTTTACCTCATGTGAGTGCCATCTTTTAAAATAATAATGTTATCACCAATATTAAATGTAGTTTTTGAACATGGATCTGACTGTAATTGCATTTACATATTCTTTTTGCCTAACTCAAAAAAAAAGGTAGGCGCTGGAAGGGAGGCTCCATGGCCAAGATCACTTGTTGCTTTTGCTGAAGAAGGCCCAGATCCAATTCCTAGGACCCACCTGGTGGGCCACAACTTTTCATAATACCAGTTTCAGTGGATACAACCTCCCCTTTCTGGCTGCTGCAGACACCAGACATGTACATGGCATACATACATACACACATGCAAGAAAAACACTCATATACATAAAAATAAGCTTCAAACAGTGTGTGAAAAGGATAGGAGTCTTCCTGAGGTTAAAAATGATGGAGAACAAGGAAGGGGGAGAACAAATAAGAGTGCATATTGCTCTTCTAGAACCTGTATTTAGTTCCCTGCACTCAGGTTGGGTTGCTCTCAAATGCCTGTAACTCCAGCTATAGAGGATCCAGTGTCCTCTTCTGGCTTTCTTAGGCACTTGCACTCCCATGCACATACCAACCTATGGATACATAAATTAAATATAAAAATGCTGTATTTCCCCCATCTCAAAATAGGCTTGAAAAAGCAATCAAATAAGAAAAGAATGAAAACAACTTGTCAGAAGGAAGTGGGCACATCTTAATGCTACATATGGGGAAGATGGGCTGGGTGTTGTGAAATCCACTTAGAGACATTTGGGCCTTGAGGAGGCAATGTGCTCTCCTGCAGATGTGAGGTGTGTCAGAGATCCCCTTCATGGGATGTAGCTGACTCGAACATCACTAGTCTTTGTTGACGTCCCAGAGATGGAACACTGACAAGTGAGCAAGCAAACAGCATGAGAAGGGAAGGGGAGAAATACCTCAATTTCAGAATTCCTGAAAAGATTAGGAAGAAGGGAAAACTGTGGAAGTATATTTTCAGGATCTACAAAATGAGATTCTGGTGTCATCTGAGAGACACATCTCTGGGCAGGGAACTTTCTGGAAGGGGTAACTGAAGGGACAATGCACCCTTCCACCCCAAGTGACCAGCAACTTCCAGCAGAAGCCAAGATACCCAAAGGTCAGAGAGAAAGGGACCTGCCCACCTTCACTCACTAATGCTGAGTGTACCTACTTTATTCCATCATCCATGCTTCCTCTGTCACTGCTGTTGCCACTGCCACCGCCACCATCCTCCCCTAACACCAGAACTCACCTTCTTTGATATTCCATTAAGCACTGAAGACCTGTGGTTCTCCAAGAATCCTAAGACCTTCAGCACCAGATTGGGGCTGTTGAGATACGCAACGTGGCAGACTGAACAGTTACTGAGTTCTTAGCCTGTCCAATGTATTGGCTTACTTGGCTCTCATCATGTAAGCCAATCTCATAAGTCCCCTTGCTGGTGTATTTCCTTTCTAGCTCTGTCCCTCTAGACAGCACTGAAGCATACAACCTGAAACCTAGGGCAAGGCTGGAAGGTCACCGATCAAAAATTACCACACAGAAATTTCCATCATAGAGCCTACACATGGGAGGATTTGCTCCCAAGACAGAGGAAATTGATGTTTTGGTGTGTGTATATTTGCTGTGACATATCTAAATTTGCTCTGGATGCTACCAAGTGATACATGGAAAAGAAGATGGTTTGGTGATAACTGATCAGAAATGAATAAGCTCTAGATCTAAGCATCTCAACACATCAAAATCGAGAAGGAATTGAAGCAAAAGGATGTACAACATAAAAAATTGGGGGCAAGAGGGATAGCTCAGTAGGATCAGTGGGTCAAGGTGTTTGTTGTCAAGCCTGAAGACTTGAATTTGATTTTCCAGGAACCTACACAGACCTGCACACTGTGGCACACCCCCCTCCAAAGGCTCAGTAGGTCAAGGTGTTTGTTGTTGAGCCTGAAGACCTGAATTTGATTTCTCTGGAACCTATACAGACCTGCACACTGTGGCACACCCCTAACTACACACACAAACACACACACGCATGCAAATAAGTCAGCAAATAAGTAAATAAATAAATGATTTCTTAATTCCCCAGAGAAGGGAAAAGGGTAACCTTCAGAACAATGAACATAAAATTCTCCTAACCAAACTCTTTCACCAAGAGATGACACACTTCAGGAAGAGATTATATGACTAGAAAGTCCCGGGAAGGAAAGAGCATTGGTTGTGTGGAAATGAAATGGGTTTGTTTCTCCATAGTTGCACTCACACTGTGTGGGACTATGTTCTGAGCAATGCACCATCAGGCAATTTTGTCATTATGCTAATTTCACAGACTTACACAAACAGTGCCGGCTGTGACACATCTAGGTGATCAAACGGCACGGGATTGCTGTCATGTGTGTGGTTATGGTTTCTCCACGACTGACTTGCCACTGTGCAGTTCACAACTCTTGTCTCACATTGATATAGTAGCACGATATCAGCATACTGTTCACATGTTTAATGTATTGCAAAGTAACTCCCATGCATAGAGTCAAACAAGTTCTTCTGCCTTGAATTAAGTTAAGAATTTGTTGGACTGTGGATGAATTGTCTGGTTGAAAAAAAGATAAAACTCAGATTTTTCAGTTCTTATGGTATGTCTTCCTGAATTATATATTTTCTTATTATTCAGATGAGATAAGAGCAGGAGATCAGGTGTGACTGACAACTTCCTGCTGGTAGCTCTCCAAAGGCAGGGCCATGAGACACACATGTGGGTCACCTGGTGAAGTTCCAGGGACTTCAGGAGGCAGAGGAGAAAAGACAAATGCGAGTCTTTATTGTGGTCTCTGCAGATGAGACAAGGTTGAGCTTGACTGGCTAGTGTGCTGGACAGCTTTTTCAGCAAGACACAAGCCAGAGGCATTGGAGAGGAAGCAACCTGAATTGAGAAAATGCTTCCATAAGATTGGGCTGTAAGCTAGCCTGTAGAGCATTTTCTTACTGATTGATGGGAGGGCCCAGCCTATTGTGGGTTGGGCTGCCCCTAGGCTGGTGGTCCTGGGTTCTAAAAGAAAGCAGGTTGAGAAAGCCATGAGGAGCAAGCAAGTAAGCAGCACTCCTATTCCTGCCTCCAGGTTTCTGCCCTATTTTGAGTTCCTGCCTTGACTTCCTTCAGTGATGAACAGTGATACAGAAGTGTAAGCCAAATAAACCTGTTTCTCCCCAAGTTGCTTTGGCCACGGTGTTTCCTCACAGCAATGGTAACCCAGATTAAGACAGTTTAGAGAACTTTTTTTCCTGAAGATTTTACTTTTATTGTTAGATAATGTGTGTCTGTGCTTGTGAGTGTGGTACCCACAGAGCCCAGGAGGTCCCCTGGAGCTGGTATCATAGGTAGTTGTGAGCAGCCTGATGTCATGGGTGTTGGGCACTGTGGCTCCAGGGGACCCACCTGAGGTCCTTTGAACCAGCAATGCATACTTTAATTGCGGAGCCCTCACTCAGGCCATGGCTTGAGTAATTTCAGTCCCACAGTGTAGGATGCTCCCTTCTTGGGTAGTACCCAGCCTTCTGCATGTGGTGTCTGTGGTGTGGTCTTTGGATTCCTGATCTTCACTTGAGAAGTGCATTCCCCAGTTGTTAGCTATTTCTAGCAATTAGCAAACACTGGAATGGGTGGTCTTTGCCAGGATAATCTAATTCTTGGATGTGGAAGCATCCAGAAAGACAGGAAAACAAACAAATGGATCAAAACAATCCCCAAGCAGGACTAATACAATACCAGTCAAAAAGGCTCTCAACAGACTAGGAACTGGGACCCAAAAGAAATTGTTTATCATACTGTGCCAAAATCGTCATTTACAGAGCACAGAATGTAGTATTTAATTAAATCCTAATGAAATTACAAGACACGTCACATCACTGAGTTCCAGGGGAATATACTTCTGATAATTTCCTGTTAAAATGCTTGAAAGAAAGTTGTTTTTCCTCAAAATTAGATATTCTGTGCATGCACAACCGAAAATTTTTACGCTTTCAAGGCAGCTGGTTATGCCTGCTCTGAAAATTTGTGTTTTGTTCTATGTAAATGAGTGCCTGAACAAAGAGTAAAGCTAATAAATTTTAATAACAAAAATACTAGAAGAAATACATAGCAGGATATGGCTTCATACACATGCCCATGGAGACTCTAGGCTCATAAGTCTGCATGTAATTGGAACCTGGGATGTGTGAAAAATCTGGCTCCCAGCCTCCAGGATAAAAAGGAATTTAAGATTCCAGGCAAACAAGTGAAAGACAAAGGAGAGAATATTTATTGAGTCAGTGGGAGAACTTGGTGACAGACTCAGTCACTCTGTGACTGAATTTACCCTGAGCAGCGGATTTTTGTTCATTTACTAAAATAAATACCCTTGACGTGGATAACCTGGGAGGCGCCGAGCTGCAGAGATGGAGAAGGAGTGAAAGCAAAACTAATTTATTTTGCAGAAATGGCTGCTCCTTTCGTAGCACTGTGTAGGCCATGGAACTATGGGATAGCCATTTGGTGAGCTAAATCCAGATACTTGGAGAGAGAGAGACAGAGAGCTGGAGAGAGGAAGGGAGGGAGGGAGGAAGGGAGGGAGAGAAGAAAGCCTCTGGCATTTTCCTGAAGGTCAGTTGTATTTTAAACCAGATGTCTGAGACATAAAGGAAAGAAATAAAGGGGTTTCTAATTAAAATCCCAAATGACAGCATGCTGCCTGTGAGGGCATACGGTGTACAATACAAAAATATATATTAAAATTTCCTTTAAAGAGAGAGGAAATGGGCCATCAACCTAGGACGAGATTGAAAAGGGGACACTCTTGGCTCATTGGTTGTATAAAAGTCTCTTATTTAAAGAAAAATAGATACCAAGTCTCTGTAAATAAAGACAAAATCGCGACATGAGACAAATTTACTAATAGCATGGAAATTTTTGACATAAAATCTATATATGCTTGACTCACTTGCAAGAACCATATGCGTTAAATTCTTTTAGGGCTCCATTAAGTTTCCCTTATTTCATATTTGTGGGAGAGAAAGATTGCTGTATTTTTCAATGACTTTGCAGAACCTGCAAGGTAGTTAGCATTTCTTCCTTTTAGTTGGCGTGTTTGTTACAGAGTGAAAAGGAAGAGAGGATTCAAATGCTGAAAGCCTTAGATACCCAGTTCTTGTTTCTTCACAGCCCCTGCTCTCTCTGTGTTTACCTTGATGAGACCTCAATTCTACCTGTTTACACCAAAACCCAATCAATAACTCATGTATGCATGAGCACCAGGGAGCGGTTTTAAGAAGGAATTGAAATGACATAAATACATGCCATGCTGGGAATCAACACTTACTTCCGTGTACACTTTAAACCTGGGCCTTCATGATCATTTATGTTGCCTAAGCAACTTTCCAACTATCTCATTTGCTTGCCAGAGAACTCAAGGAAGACAAGGTGGGTGTTGAAGAGCACTTAACAGGTGAAGAATCTGCAGCTTAAGAGAGGGAAGCTAAGAAATAGCAAAGACAGGCAAGTACTGGAAAGTACTAGATCATTAGGCAGGATCTGACACAAGGTTTGACACTAACTAGAGGGACAAATGTTGCCGATGGGCTTGTGTCTTAGCTTTCAATAGTGCCCCCACTTACCTGCCTATTATCTCTGAAGTTCGTAATAGTTCAGTTCACTACATCCTGACCGTTCCCCTGCCTCCAGCATTCTTGCCACCACATTGGGGCAAACCAATTCCATCGTTCCGTTCTGGAGAAGGACCACACATTCAGTGAGGGTGGAGTATTCATTCAATACCTGTTCATCAGACACCAGTGATCACTCTAGTTTGTGCTAGATTTAAAACATGCGACATGGGGGCTGGAGAGATGGCTCAGTGGCTGCTCTTCCAAAGGTCCTGAGTTCAATTC
>LOJH01023863.1:5731-19339 GCA_001685095.1 Ellobius talpinus | reverse complement strand
GCGTTTATTTAAAACATGATTGACAGAATACAGACAATTCTCCCGCACCAAATAAGTACACAACTTATAGTTTAAGGCAAAGACTGCTAGGTAATATATACAGCACTTAGCCAATATAATATGTGGAAATTGGAAGCTGACTGGATTTTGTTCTTGTTTGGTTGGTTGATCAGTTGGTTGGTTGATTATTCGGGTGGTTGGTTAATTGGCTGGTTGGTTAGGTGGTTGATTGGTTGGTTATTTGGGTGTTTGGCCAGTTGGCTGGTTGGTTAGTTGGGGTTTTTTTTAAGGATAGGTCTCATTATGTAGCCCAGGCTAGCCAGCACTACCTTCCTGCATAAACTTCCCAAGTATGGGTATTATAGGAAAGCACCCTACAGACCCAGCAGGAAGTTAACTGTTTTGAAGTGCTCAAAATTTTGACTTATTCTCAGGAACTCTATATGATAATATATAGAGATATTGATATTAATATTCTGTTTCACAAGGGCCTCTCTATCCATAAAGCATGAAGCCAGGGCTGGCTATCTCGTGCTGTTAATAAATGTGAGGACATTATTAATAGTCTTGGATTAGCCTGAGTTGAAGAAGCAGTCAGTAAATGAGGTACCCAAGCCTATAAATAGTGGCATCTACCTAACAACCATTTCATCTTTTTGGTGACTATCAGGAACATCCACGCTGCCCATGAAATCTCCATCTCTGAATTCTCCCATGCATTCCAAGAGATGTAAAATAGCATCCATGACTCCTTTGACACAAAAGGCCACTGACTGATTAGGCTTCTTGAGTCTATCTCTGTTCTTGTGAGTCATCTCACTTTGGAGAAGCAGCTACTATGCCCTGTCCTGTATGTTTAAGGAAGAGGTCTCTGGGAACACTACCCAAGTCTTTTTGATGTTCCAGAGGAACTCTATGGAGAATTCTCTTTGAAGTGTAAACCATCTTAAGTCCTACAGTCTTCAAGAATTAATTTGATTTTCCATAGAGAGGAACTTTTTAATGCTGACCAAATCTGGCTGACAGTCTTTTACCTCAAACCATTGCAAATGTGTAAGAATATTTCAAAGACATCTGCTCCTACCTGAACACTCCATAACAATGGTTCTCAACCCTCCTAATGCTGCTACCCTTTAATACAGTTGTTCATGTTGTGGTGACCCCCATCACGAAATCATTTTTATTGCTACTTCATAACTGTAATTTTGCTATTGTGAATCATAATGTAAATATCTGATATGCAGGATATTTGATATGTGACCTATGAAAGGGTCAATCAACCACAAAAGGGGTCATGATTCACAGGTTGAAAACCACTGATTGTGAAGAACAATTTTTTGGCTTTTCCTACCATGTTAAAGACAAGGATATACAAATGGAATCAGAACTCCTGGCTTCTCAATACAGCTGTCTCAAAATCTAGACATATCAAGCCTAGATAGGCACAGAATTAAATATAAAAAAACCTAGGAAAATTGCAGCTGGTCCCCGGAAGCTGTGTTTTTAAGGGCCCAAATGCCCCTTTGTGATTAAGGGTCTGGGGAGCTACAGTGAGGCTCTTCTGGCTATCTTCAAAACTAAAGCACCCAGAAAACCTGCCCAGTTGTCACGCCAACAAAGAGTCAGCATCTTCAAGAGATGCTGGCTTCCACATGATGTCATTTGTATCACAGTTTTGAAACCCTCACCAACTTACAGTCTTCTCAAGATCATGGAAAGAAAACACCTTAGAGGAGATAAATATTTATCAAATTTTTTTAAACAATTCCCAACTGCCCTTTCAGTTTCTCCCTTTGAGGTCTCCTGTTCCAATCTTCCTTTTGAGTATTGACACTTAGCTTTGCTAAATAAACTTCTGCTTAGCCTGGCTGTTTCTCACCTGAACCTGAATTCTTTCCTTCAAGATGACAAGAAATGAAGAGGAAATGTCAACCAGTAACAATGTCATATCAAATGAAGAACTGTCTCAGGATGAGCTGCAGTTTACTCAGTGACAAATCTAAAAGTCTAAGAATTTAAGCATCTTCTTGCAGTATTATTTTATCAAGGCCTGTAAACACATAGTACCCTCCACTTTGCCAGCAACCTTTCCTCCTGGGCCTGAAGATAGCCTAGTTACCCTTCCCCACATAGGTGCCAAGCATCAATCAGTTGGCTCTAGTAAGTAAATTAAGACTTATTTTTCATTCTAGTTTTTGAAAATATCCTTTTGACATCAAAAATTCCCAGTTGCTGACAGTGGTGCTTTGAAAGAAAATGGCCCCCAAAGGGAGTGGCACTAATGAAAGGTGTGACTTTGTTAAAGTGGGGGTGACCTTGTTGGAGGAAGTGTGTCCCTATGGGGGAGTGGGCTTTGAGGTCTCATATGTTGAAGATACCTCCCAGTGAGACAGGCCACTTCCTCTAGCACCATGTCTGCCTGCATGCCACCATGTCCCACCTTGATAATGGACTGAACTGAACTGTAAGTGAGCCACCCCAATTAAACGTTTCCCCTTGTAAGAATTGCTGTGGTCATGGTGTCTTTTCATAGCAATAGAAACTCTAAGACAACAATAGATAATAACGCAAGATAATACAGAGCATACATCTTAACTGTGGAGTTTAAATTTGGTTCCTTCTTTTCCCATGACGTTTGAAGGAACTCATGAACTCTATAACCCAAGGCTATGGTCAGAATTAAATGGGAAATGTATACAAATGGGTAGCATTGGGAGGTGTTCAACATACATAGTTATCATTCCTAAATCAATCCAGATAGGATTACTATTTATTCACTCGTCCTGCCCAATAACCATTTCCTCCCTCTCCCCCAGACCAAAACCTGTAGCAAAAAAAGGCCCCAGATATGAGACTTGTAAGACCTAACCTGCAATTGTGCCTGCTCTGACTCATCAGACACCCCTTTATGCAATGACACAGAGGTATTATATCAGCTACTCTAGATGTAAACCCTGTGACCCTCACTCTCTATATTAGGACTGGTTAAAGTTTGAAAAGAAAAAAAAATCCCAAGTGTGAAGTCAGATTCATGGGTAGTTTGGGTCCTAGATTCCAAATAAGGTTTTGCAAAGATTTCTGTGTTCACAGCAGAGTGCAAACACACCTATGTACACTCCACAGCCATCTGTTCCCACACCAGAACAACAAACAGGTGGATCTGATTATCTATATGTGCACTATGCATGAATGCAGGGAATATTCTTTGAGCCTCATTAACATACTCACCAAAGCCTCCAGCAACTGAGGGGCCAACATCAGGTCAACAGTTGCAACAGTAGAAAATATTTCAGTGCAGTAGATAACTTCCTTCACAACTACAAGGATGCTCACACGGGGATTAGGGTAATGCCATTCATTAAAGCCATCTCTACTGGGGATCAATAGCCCTATTACCAAGTTCAGCAATGGTTCATCACACTTCATTTTTCTCAGCATTGCTGGACTTTCTTGGTTTTTGAATCAGCTGCATGGGCAAGGGAGCAGCCTCCCTCTTCAGCAGACACGGCTGAGGAATTTCCAGCCCTCAGCCCTCCAGCGTCTGCTCTGCCATTACTAACAGTGCCCCCACTTCAAGAAAGGAAGGGAAACGGAAGGGAGGCTTGAGCTGCCCAGCCCAGTAAGGCTGGGGAGGGAGCTCAGCTGCTGAGTCTTTTCTCTGGCGCAACACTGACCTTCCAGGTAAGCTCAGAAAACTTACAAAGCCCTAGAGGCTCTCCTCCCTAGCCTGGCAGTAATTCTGACCACCTCCCCACAACAGCTGAAAGTGGCAGTAAATACCAATGATCATAATAAATAGAAAGCTGTTCAGAGAATGCTGATTAATAGCTGTATAAAGGTAAAACCAATAATTCACCATGCAAGGACATCCTAAAACTAAAGCCCAAAATGCGCAATCAAGTTTTCTTACCCCTGAAACACAAAAGAGACATATTTATATGCAATAGTCCAGCAATTACTGCAGCGTGGATGCTGAGGCCACCTAATTTTTGCCCTGAAGTGGAATAAAGAACGAGAACTCACCATTATCCCTGAAAAAGAGCCTTTTGCTTTTGAAGTAGGTGAATTTTTTTTAAAGGCAAGACTCACATTTCACTGTTAGCAGGCATTTCCTACCACCTCTCGTCATTTAAATGAGCAGTGTGCCTCCATTGGTTCATGGGTTTCAACATTTGATTTCTAGCCGTGGCGGCGCTGTTTGGGGAGTCATGGAGCTTTCTGGAAGTGGAGTCTGGTTGGAGGAAGTGGGTCACTGGATAGTAGGGTTTAGGTTTGTAGCCCAGCACTGATTCTTGCTTCTGGGTCGGGGGGGGAGGGATGAGCAAGACTCATCACTGTCTCCCACCACCACAGTCATCAACCGTGCCTACCACCCATGCCTTCACTGATGATGTTCCATTTCCCCTTGAGCCTTTCATTGAACCCAATGAAACCTTCCCTTCCTTGAGTTGCTCTAGCCAGGCAATGAGGAAAAATGACTAATCCTCCTCCCAAAGTGAACAGATTTTGCTGTTGGACTCCAGCATAATAACCCCTTCCTTAAGAAGTCCCTACAAGACTCTGTCTCACAGCTTGGACCATCAGTTTTGGGCTTATCGAAGAAAATGAATGAGGCAAGGATGTGGTAAATGAACAAGTAATAGATTATACCGTTAGGTCAGCTGTAGGGCAGGGAGACAAGGTGTGGCATGAAAGACACATGCTAGATGGCGGGTAAAAGGTAAAAGGTAAAAGTCATCCTCTTTTCAGCCTGCTTTCCAAAGCTGATTTTCCAGATGACCCAGTTCATGGTTAACCATTCTCTGCAATGATGGGAAATGGAGAAAGCCCCACCTTCCCAGGGTTTTGGAGCTCCAACCAGTATGCCAACCATCATGGTGCGGGTAGTTTTCAATCAAATTTATGCTAACTTTTATAAGATTTTCCATGTTTGCTTTATTTCTGTCTCTGAAAGTAAAATCAAGTGCTTTTCTTATAAAGGAGAAAAAAACTGAAAGTCCTCCTCCTAACTACAGACACCACTCTTGGAAACACTTGGCCAACTCTGAAGAGGAACATCTATGCCCTCAGGAAAACTACAGCAGGAATCTTAGAAGTTTTATATTCCAAGACAGAAGGTGGATTGTGTGTACTTATATAAAAGTTTTGAAGACTATACCAAAGCCTCCAGAAACTGAGGGACCAGTTGGAGCAGTAGAAAATATTTTACTGCAATAGATCAATTCATGGAAAACTGTAAGGATATTTACAAAAGGATTCTGATAATGCTATTAATAAAGTTATGGCTACATTGGGTCTTGAACCATAGTATCTTTCCTCAAATACAAAAGTAAGATGCTCAGGGAACTGGAGAGACAGATGGGTAGCTCAGCGTGCTTGCTGCTCCTACAGAGGGTAGCAGAACAGCCCACAATCACGTGGGGGTCCAATACCCTCTTCTGGCTTCTGTGAACACCTGTACTCATGTGCACACACATACACACACAAACAAACACACACAAATATAATTAAGTATTTAAATGAGCTGGGAAATATTCTGGGCTCTTACAGGAATGAGACAGACAGGAAGAGAGGGACTGCTAAAGAAGATGCCTCTGTTCTGTATTCTCTGAACAGTTAGAAGGTATTTCTTGCAAAAAGAACATCTAAATTGTAAAAATGCTCCAGAACGACAATCATGGGGATGCTGGCCTGCTGAAATCTGAGAATGGAAGGATGCTAATGACTGGAGGTGATGGACCTGAACAGGATGGTGCACGGCAGACAATGCCCTTTGCTGTACATATTTCTCGCTGATTTCCATTTCTAGATGATTGTGTCTACAACACTGAAAACAAAGACAATGGATTCACCCCAATGCTGCCTTACACATGCCTCATTAACCAGACCAGGAGACCCTGTCAAAAGTTGGGGGGCATGGAAGAGATTTGTTTCTGTTGTTTCTTGAATAATTTATATACCATCTGAAGAGAATATAAATAGATGTGGCTCAGGGATTTTTGTTTTCTGACTTTCTCAGGGGAACCAAGAAGCAGTCTTAGAGGGCATGGTCTTGTAGGGTACGATGTCCTGTTTTTGCTGTGAGCTTTGGCTACTGCACCAAGATTAACACTGAATGTATTATTATTGATGTTTTTTTAAAAAGAGCAGATAAAGGGGCTTGCTTTGTGTCTCTGCCAGCCTGAGTTTAATCCTCAAAACCACATGGTAGGAGGAGAGAACCAACTTCACAAAGTTGTTTTCTGACTACACATGTACTGTGAATTCACACACATACATGCACACACATGCACACGCGCGTGCAAATGTATATGTGCACCCAGAGCTTTGAACAGGTGTTATGCACTCCCTTGGTCCATTGCACATCTGTGCATCTTATGCTTTCCTAATCCACCTCCCGATTCCTCAAGACTCAGTATGAGGAACAGGATCCTCCCTCAGAAAGCCTCCTCAAGCCTGGCCTCTCATGTGCCAGACTCAACTGTCAACACTTTTTCTACTATCTGCTGGGTTGTTTATCAGGCAGTGGGTGTCAAGTCCTGGGTAAGAAGAGCCTCAGGCTGTGGAATCTAGAGCAGCAATCCCACAGCCTACACTGCCTGCACTTGGGCCTGGCTCTAGCACATTAGTTGTACGGTGTAGGCAAGTCCTGTAATGGCTTTCTGTCCTGAGTTGTCTCATCTCTAACAATACGATCGGGTAATTACAGAGACTGAGTTAGCGTGCACCAAAATCCTAGACTCCGATTAAGAATCTGATAGCTTCTGGTGTTGTTTTCTTTGGATTTTTGTTCTTCATCGGTTTCTATCTTTTGATTCCCAGTGTCTGGCACAGTGCGTGCTACCTATAAGCATCCAGTGAAGGAAGGATTTAGGAATGAATAAATTATCTAATTAATGAAGATATAAAACTAGCAGACTCAATAAAAAGTACAGTGAAATTGCATCTTTTGAGAATACAAATAAGCCAAACATTCCGATAACAATGCATTTCCCAACTGTATTATACAACAACGATCAATGCTGAAGAGAACACCCTTAGCTAGTCTATAATCCTGATCTTAGACAGAATAATCAAAGAAAGATTAAGTTATTTTCAGTATAATTTCCAGGTTGCATGTCATATTGCCTCCTAAATGCATACAAACTTACTAAAATGCTAAAAGTAGCAGAATGCTCCAGAGCCTGCCATTTCCAAATAAATGATTATTTACTGTTTAAGGAAAAAAATAATAATTTCTAAGCATCATAAATATATATTACGTGCTTCTTTGATGCTATGCTGATTCAGCTTGTTTTCTAGTAAACTGTTGATATGCAAACTATTTTAATTGCATTGATTTTAGAAAATATGGAATATCCTCAGACTCCTCTTTGAGAGGTAGAAGGTAAGTCCATGGAGCCATGAAGGTCACAGACACCAGAGTAGACAAGTCAGACTCCCACATGAGTGTCAATCAGAAGTATCCCTACTAGCTCACTGCCCACTTCTCAGCACTCAGTCTAGGCCAGCCATTTGTTCCCCAGCATTCGAGCATATGTTAGTCATCCCTATTGATCTGGGCACACGGCTGCTCATCCATTTGAGTCACACCACAAACCCAGAAGGGCTTGACCCATTTTCCGAGGTGCAAAAAGTCAGGTCAGCACCCACATCCAAGGTGCCAGATCCTCTGTGTTAAATATGTATGGAGAGTTGCGAGTGGAAACGTTCAGACAAACAAATCAATAGCTTCCATGACCTTGAACCAGTTTGCTTGGGAAGGCTATTTTCATTCACAGCTTCGTACCTTCAATTCTCCGATGGAGGAAAGTAGTCCTGCTCCATATGCCCGTAGTTGACCTTCTTGCTTGCAAAGACCAAACTCAATTGTGAAGAAGTAACACTAGAAAAAAAAAAAAGTTGGACCCATGTCCAGTGAACTGGCCAACAAGTTCCTTCACAGAATAAAATGGCACCCAAAATAAAATGTTGCACTGTACATAATTGCCTTGAATTTTAGAATAAATTTAAATCAGGAGTATTTATTGTAATCCATTTTCTTGATGAATAACCTTGTCCTAAGTTTATATACTTCAATTAAATTTTATTTAATTTCAACATGATTTTTTGCACATTTTTATGATTACTATTTTAATAATCTTGCCCTGAGTTGAAAGACTATAGGGAAATTAAACCATGAGGACTCCAATGATTCCTGTATTCAGAAACTTTATGGATCAAATCATATCTCCTGTAACAACTTTAAGGTTATTAATTAATGAGCACATCTTAGTGATGTTCCACAAGAATATGGTACTTGTGCTACCAAATTGTGTTTCCGTGGCATAAATGAGTTCAAGAAGATATAGAAAAATAAGTTGGAATCTAGTCATTGCAAACTTATTTTTAATCTGTTTATTCATTATGAAGACATGTATTAAGGTGAGGCGGTGACTCAGAGGATAAAGAGCTTCCTGAACAAACACAATGGCCTGACTTTGGGTCACCAGCATTCATATGAAAGCTAAGCAAGGCAGCACACGTCTGTAATCCCGGCACTAGAGGAGACAGTCAGACCCCAGGATCTCACTGGTCAACCAATCTAGGAAAAGGGTGGGCTTCAGATTCAATGAGAGACCCTATCTCAAGAACTAAGATGGACAATAACACAGGAAAATGCCCAACATCAACTTCTTGCCTTCACACATGAGCAACCACACTCAGGCACATACAAAACACACCAAAGCAATAAATGCGCAAACAAATCTTTTTTCAATGGCATTTGCTGAAAACCCACTAGGTGCCCATGCTTGGTAAAGAATGAAAAAGAGACCAAGAATAAAAATATATACTTCCCAATCTATCAAAACTACTGTGTCAATATGTTTTTAGTAACATCTTAAATGCATACCAATATGTGAGTATGTATACATATGTGTATGCATTGTAGGTCAAAAGAAAGGGGCACAGATGGGTGGGTTTAGAGGGAGAATCGGGGGGGCTGCTGAAGGGATGAATGTGATTAGAACACCTTGTACAAAACTCTCAAGGAAGTAATAGTAATATCTACAGCTGCTTCTGTTGGGTTCGAAAAAACAACCGAGACAGAAAAAAAAATATATCTGCACAACTTAAAAAAAATCACAGTGCTATTGCAAGGGGCTGAAATCACACTATTTCCGCTCTAATAGGAAAGTGAGAAGCAAGCAACACGTAAGAAGAATTGAATCAAATTAGCACTGTCCTGCGTCCATGGTGCTAGGGCACTGAAGGTGTTGAGGAGAATTGAAACACTCCCAAAACAGGGCAGAAAATAATTATAATGTCTAGCCCACGACAGCTTGCTCTATTTTTATACAAGGGTTGAGATGTCCTTGGCTTCTGGAGGTTTTGTTTGCTTTCTAATGCAGGGATGACCCTGAGGTTGTGTGGTCCCATGCTCAGCATACCTGAGCTGCACCCAAAGAACTGGCCACTTCCAAGCCAGGGAGTTTCACCTCCAGAAGCAGAGCCTCTTTCCAGATCCAGTTGCCAAAGAGGTCAAAACTATAGTTCATGCCACTAACAGCACATCTGCAATGTCTACCAATGCACATCCCTATACTGTCCCACATTTCCTTTGTTTTACAGTCTTCTGCGTTTTGACACCGTCTGGGGTACTTTTGTGCATGATCTCCACATTGAAGTATAAACTCTACGCAGCAGCAGGTATTACTCCCTATTCCTTAGAGGCAATGGAAATTCCAGCACCGCTGACACTTTAAACTATACCATTCTTTGTTTGAGGAGGTTATCCTATGTGTTATAGGATGCTTAGCACCATTCTAGATACCGATAAGATCCCCAGCCCTCAGACGTTTTAGCAGCTCCACAAAGTGGCTGTTCTGCTTGGTTTGGTCAGCTTGACCCAAACCTTAAACCTATTTCAGAAGATGGACTTTTTAATTGAGAAAAATGCCTCCGTAAGATTGGCTTGTAGGCGAGTCTGTGGGGTATTTTCTTGATTAAAGATTGACTGTGGGTAGTGTGTCACTCCTAGGCCCTGCTATAAGAACATCGACTCAGCAAGCCAGTTAAGCCACACCCCTCCATGGCCTCTGCATCAGCTCTTGCTTCCAAGTTCCTGCCTCGAGCACCTCACCTGCCTTCCTGAGAAAATAACTACAAACTGCAAGATTAAATAAACCCATTTCTCCCCAAGTTGCTTCTGATCATGATGTTTTATTGCAGCAATCAAACCTCTGACTAAGTGAATGGCTTTTCTATTAAACCTTTTTCATAAAGAATTTTCAAATAAAAAACATCACACACTGAAGTTAACCAGATCAAAGCCTGTCATCCCAAGGGACTTCTTTGTATATGGTCACAATAGGTATGGAGCTTCACACCGGAATTGCTCTTTCACTGTAGGGTATGTTTTTTTTAAAAAAAGATTTATTTACTCATGCATTTTATGTGTATGAGTGTTCTGTCTTCGTGCACAACACAAAAGGGATTTGGATACCACTACAGATGGTTGTGAGCCACTATGCAGTTGCTGGAAATTGAACTCAGGACCTCCAGAAGAGTATTCAAGTGCTCTTAACTGCTGAACCATCTCCTGGCCTCCACTATTGACTGTATCTTTATCCCCAGTTCACCATTTTAAAAGCTATATCCGAACATATTGTTTTCCAGCCAAAAAATTACAGAATGACATCCTGATGCCCCTGGAAATATGAGACTGTGTTCGGGGCCTTTGTGCTTGCTATTCCCCTGGTGAGCACACTCTTCTCCTAGGTATTTATATAGTAGGTATTTTCATTTCTCAGTCAAAAGGACTGCAAACTAAATGTCAATCTAGTCATAGAGGACCTCCCTGATCACAAAAGGAGCCACGCTTTCTGCTTAGCCTGTTTGACATGTTACATGAAGAACATCCTGCCCCTGACATCACCCTCTCCATTGGCTTTTGTGGCTGTTGTTGCCTGTGTCGTTCAGTAGCATGAGTGGTGCTCAAATCGGGAACTTGCTTCCTTCTGCAAACTCTTAGCATTTAGACCATTAAATCATTGCTAGAGATATCTGCAGAGCAGGTGAATGGGTTCACAGGAGGGAAGAGGTCACGTAGCTAAGAAGTGGATTCTAGACTGCAACTCGGGATTCCTTAGGGGGGTTGTGTTTCGTGGAAGACACACAAATCTTATTCATTTGTTAATCTTCTCACTATGTATCCACCAATACTCAGCAAGCTCTTACAGTGCTGCAGGAGTTATTATCAATCAACCAGGGATGATAGCATTGCATCCCTAGAACATTTTGATTGTTAAAACTCAGCTCTGTCCTCAGCACCATGGTAGGGGAGGGCCCACACAGGGTGGGATGTCAGGACCTTAAAAGAAGTCACTCTCACTGAGGTCTCCTGAAAACAACAAACATGAGGGATGTCAATGTGTTAACAGTTAATAAAACCCTCAAGTCTGTCGACCAAACAACTGTGCACAATCCTAAATATGCAAAGCCAAGCGCTCATATATGCACAGATAAGCCCAGAAGACATGTGGTAGCCCAGCCCTTCTATTTCACAAAGTGGAAAACTTAAGCCAATGAGAGATTTATCCAGGACTCGTCTAAACAGTGACATCCACAAGATCTAGAGCTCCATGTTTTACGGAGCTCGACATCAGCATCTGCCATCGTTTAAGGCTTCTAAATAAAAAAATAGTAGGTGTGCGATTCTCATGTACAATCAAATGATGGGGAAAGGAGAGTACGAAGCAAGGAACCTGCAAGCTCATGGTGTCTTCTTAGAGCACCTTTGGTCCTTTGCCTCCTTGATTCATCTTGCATTTTTATCTTACCACATAACACCCTTGGAACCTTAATGTTGAATACAGAAAACTTAGTGGGGAAATGTGTTGTCATATTCAGAGGCATCCAGAACACACATATGGAGCCAGCGGCGGGAGCATTTAGGTCAGCTATTAAGTGCGTTTTTAATTTCCCTCACATTACATCACTTGCATACATAATACATGGCCACACTCCTCTTCCAAAGCAAAACAGGCCAGAGAGCCTCGGAAAAAAAGCCACTCTACCTACCAGTCACAGCTGCTTCCCCTGGACTTGGCCTTCTGTCTAATTTTACAGCAAGAATTAAAAGGCCTGCTTTGGCTTGACTAAAGATTCAAAAGTTAAGTAACAGGTTAGCCAGTGTGTCTTTAGCTAATATGCTCCTAGACGCAGAATAGCCTCTAAGAGAAGAGCCTGTGCATCTCCCTGCCCATGGCTCTCATGCTCTCTGGCCCCTTACCTCATCTGGGAGTCCCTCCACAGCTCCATCTGGTCCTTCTCTGCCTACCTCTCCCTTTTCACTTCCCTGCCTCCTTCAGCGGAGAAAGCCCCTGGATTCAGCTTCTGCAGCTTGCTTTCCTCGGAGAACCAGACCTTTTGCTCTTGAGACCATTCTTCCATTTTCAGCTCTGTGTGTGGCTGGCAGATAATAAGTAAATGGTGAATTACATCCCAAACTCAAGTGTTGGCAAAATTTGAATTAGGGACTTGCTCGGGATTCTTTTCTGCTTTCAATAGTGGTAAACACCTCTGACAGATCAGTGATAAAAGGAGGGACTAACCATGCATGTCTACTGCCTGCATAGGGTTGGGCTGGATGACCCCCTGAAAATGTCTTAGAGTTCAAGAGTAACTAATTGTTTCTGGAAATTTTAAGATAATATTTACTTTCCTCATAGAATTCTCCAGATGTGGATCTGTAATATAGTCCCTTGAGATTTTCCAAACAAATAGCCTACCTGTTACCAGAAAATAAATATGCAAAAAGTGAAGAAGAAAAAAAAACAACACACTTCAAGCCTTGTAAAAACACCTGCAAAAGAGAATTGCTGATTCTTGGCCGCTAATGTCTTTTCAACAGAAACAAATAATAATAGTAAGACTTGCACCTCCCAAATTGAAGGGTGCCTTTCATCAGCACTGATGTTCATGAATTCTAAATTTTATACGCTCTGCTGATATATAATTATTTGTAAATATTTTATTTGAATATAATTACATATAATCATTAGCTTAAAACCAAAACAGGAATGATAGATGGGACCTCTTCCGCAGAAGAAAAGCAGAGTCATTTACATACACAGTCACTAAGCGGAAAAAGAAAGCCAGAGTGACAAATGAAATCCAAAGGGATGCGGAACACACCTAAGACCGCTCAGCAAACAAATAGGTCGCACAATGCTGCCATCTTCAGGTCACTTCTGGTACTACACACCATTTTCAAAACCGATCTGCCCACCTGGGTACTGATCAAAGTTTGAAACAAAACAAGTCTGACAAAGAGAACTCACGCCTACAAAATACAGAATGGTCTCCTGGGGCGACTGAAAAATGACTGCAACACTCTCCTTCCGTTTGGTGTCAACGTCCTGAAGGTCCTGCTATAGTCACAGATTTCAGTTTAAGAGAAGTTTAGCTTCATCAAGGAATATTTGATTTAGGTAAGGGTCGTTAATTGGCTAAAATGTTTCTGCTTTGGTTCAGTGCACACTTTGCAAGGTTGAGAAATAGGAACTATTCAAGGCCCCTCCCACATACCTTCCTACCACCTGCCCCACCACCTCTACCCCCACC
>LOJH01023862.1:4531-16053 GCA_001685095.1 Ellobius talpinus | reverse complement strand
TTTTATTCCCCTCATCCTCACAGCGTCTTTTACGAAGCAGACAATTAAAGCCGTTGCCGGTCTCTAATCTGTCAATGTATTTTTAATGAAGTTTGCTTGGCTGTTATATCTCAGAAATCTTGCCTAGCCCAAATGTGCTGGTTGTCTTTCTGTTATTTTTTTCCTAGTTCGGGTTTCACCCTTGGCCTTAAAGCTCACTGTTTTATATATATATATATATATATAAAATGTGAAGTGAGCTTGTGCATGTCTTGTTTTGCTGTGCACACAGACGTCTAGCTGTTCTAGGGTCATTTTCTGTAACTTTAAATTGTTCCTCCTATAACTTGTGTGTGAGTCGGTTTGTACATAGCCATCCGCAGTATCCTTAATGGCCACAGTTTTCATAGCAAGTGAAAGACTTATAGGCACACTGCTGCTATCGTGTGCTTCACAGGGACTCAATCCTCTTTTCCTTTGGGCCAGCTTTCCACAATCCCATTTTCTGTGTCCAGGAAAGGGCCAGCAATATCAAACAGACAATTAAAGAAGTAAATAATTTATAGTTTTTTAAAATGCATCCTTCATTTATGTGCATGTGTGTACAGGTTCTATGGAAGCCAAAATAAGGCATTTGATCCCCTGGAGCTGGAGCTACAAGTTGTGGATGTTTAGGGACCTATGATTATAATTGATTTCATTATTACCTATTTTTGTTAATCTTCTAATGGCCTAGTTTATAAGTTAGACTTTTTCATGAGTATGGACATAGGGAAGATGTACAGCCCTGAATTTTTTCTTTCCTGTCATCTCTAATCTGTTGCTGGGTCCATCCAGAGATTGTTTTTTATTGTAAATAATGTCATATACTGTCTGTGTTGTAATATACTGGTGAGCAAATTCAGTGGTTAAGAGTGCTTGCTGCTCTTCCAGAGATTCTGGGTTCAGTTCCCAGCATGTGCATCAGGCAGCACACAATCACTTTTAACTTCATTCCCAGGGTTCTGACGCCCTCTTCTGGCCTCATAGCGCCTGCATGCGTGCAGTGCACAGCTAGGTGTAAAGGCACACACAGAAATAGACAAAAAAAATCAGCCAGCTCTTAAAAGAACACTGTCGGTGTAATGGTAATTGTATGTTGCATTTGAGATATTAGACTTCCTCTTGCTTCTTTGTCTTCTTCTGCTGAAACCATCTGGCATTTTCTCAGGGCAGGACCTTCAGAACACAATGTTGTTTGAATGCCCTTGAATGTTGTATTCTATTGACACGATTTCCTGTTTAGCACCCCCAGACAATGGTGTTATTATAAAAGTGTCTTGTCCTTTGATTATCGTGGCCAATTCCTCTCTAATTCTGTAAGTATCTGGTTATAAATCTGTGAGTAATGATGACTTTTACTTCTACTTTCCACTGTTATCCTGTCACTTTCCTTTGGATACTTCCCTGTCTAGTAATCTTTATGAAGAATAAATAATAACCATCGAGTCATGCATTTCTGCTGTCTATCTTACATTTGGGAAATTTGAATCAAATTTAATAAAGGAGCTAACTGTTAGAGATTTCAACAAGAATTCGGTAAAACATGACTAGCTGATGACATATCCTGGGCAGCAACGATGGAAGTTTGTATCCCTGGGGCTGATGTGCCAGAACGGATGCAGATGCAGAGCAACAGTGCTGCTTATGGTATAGAAGACACGGCAGCAGTCTGGGTACCCAACTGCTGGATGGAGGCCGCATTCTGGGTACCCAACTGCTGGGTGGAGGCGGCAGTCTGGGTACCCAACTGCTGGATGGASGCCGCAGTCTGGGTACCCAACTGCTGGGTGGAGGCCGCAGTCTGGGTACCCAACTGCTGGGTGGAGGCCGCAGTCTGGGTACCCAACTGCTGGATGGAGGTGGCAGTCTGGGCACCCAACTGCCAGATGGAGGCTGCAGTCTGGGTACCCAACTGCTGGATGGACAATGTGCAGTGCTTCTGCTCTGAAATATCGCTCAGCCACGAAGAGGAGAGAAACCCTTTTGTCTGCAATACAACGGATAGTACTGGAGGGCACTGCATTCAACAAGGCAAGAAATATGGCAGGCACAGAAAGACAAACGCCACGTAATATGAAAGTCATAAATGTTTAACCTAGAAGTACAAATAATGCTTACAGAGATTGGGAAAGGTGGTAGTTGGGTATAAGAAGGATGGATTTGACCAGGGTTTGCTGTATGCCTATGTTTGACCGTCACACCCTGTTGACATCTATATTTAAAACATATTTAATCAAAGAGTAAAACAACATGCTAAAAGAGGCCTATGGATCCATAGAGATCTGTGAACAGGAACACCTGGCCAAGCAGAATCATGTTTCCTTAGTATCAGAAAGTACAGAAGCATCAACACAGTAGTATTAGAGTCTCAAGTACAAGCTTCCTTAAAAGAGGACTTGATTCTTTGCCAATTTCTTATGTCAAAAAAACACAATAAAAATCTTTGCCATTGTCCTCTATTATTCCCTCTCAAGACCCAGTCCTCACTTTCTCTCTTGGGCTGTACTTTTCCCTTTGATGTCGATATCCACCTAAGATATCACACAGTCACACAATAGCCATAAACATCCATGGGAGGTGGTGGGGAAGTCCTCTGATTTCTTTTCTGTGTTACAAAATGTTTCTGAGGTTTGTGTGTTAATCCAGCCGATTCACTTCACTATGTGGGCGTGGCCCAGGGAGCACGCACACATCTTGAATAGAGCACGGTAGGAATTCTACGTTGATGTTTTCACTGCTCCTTCTGACGCTTACTTGAGGAATACATTTGATGTGTTTGGGGACTTGGCCCTTACTAGATGGCCAGGGTGCCCTTCAAGGTTCATGGATAAATTCTGCCCTCCGATATTTCAAAAATTATTTCAAGAGGACCTGTTCAACATGAGACCAAGGCAGTCTCGGAGACAAAAAGCCATGCATCCAGGCTCATCGCTCTGCTTCCTGGACAGGTATGCTCAACAAAGTGCTGACTCAAACTCGTTGAGTTTCAACCGCTTTCATAAGCAAGGAAGCAAGCTTCCGTCAGCGATGCCTCATTTGTGACCATCATTCCATCAGATTATGGTGGAACTGAAAAAAGTCTCATCACCTGGTGATGTCATAGCCTTTATAACATCATAGGTGATATATCCCGTGTTTGTTGTGATGGTATTATACACAAACCAACTGCCCCGCTAGTTACAGAATAGTACAGCACATAGAACTATGCTTTGCAAGCTCTACTTAAGAATGGCAGTAATTGATTGTGTTTGCGACTTGTGTGTTTCTTGTATCTCTCTGTGTAGCTGTGCATGCACGCAGGACACCAAAGAACAGCTTTGGGTGTTATTCTCCCATGGCTGTTCATCTTGATTTCTTGAGGCAGGATCTCTCACTGGTCTGGATCTTATCAAAGAGGCTAGGCTAAGGGGAAAGCCTCTGGAGCCCACCTTTCTCTGTGTTCCCAGAACTGGGGGGGGGCAGACAGCACTGTGTTTAGCCTTTCTTATGTGTTTGTGGGAATCAAAATTAGGTACTCATGTTTACAGGGCAAGTACTTTGATAATCTGACCTATCACCCCAGACTTAGCCCTTAGCATTATCTTAGAGTTCCTAGTTATAAAATATTCTGATTATAAAAACTTTTCCCCATTGTCCTCGTTAACTTTGACTTTCGTCTTGACCCGGCCTATCATTATCTGAGGGGGTAGCTTTCAGTGAGGAACTGTTTAGATCAGATCGACATCTGGAGGATTGTCTTGAGTGTTAATTGTTGCAGGACAGCCAGGAAAACTGTGGGCAACACCACTGCTGGGCAGGTGATCCTGTATAAGAAAGTCAGGTAGGAAACAGAGCATATCAGGATGCAGTGTTCCTCCATGCCTCTGGACTCCACATTCTGGCCTTATTTCCCTCCCTGACTTCCCTAAGTAAGCCGAAGAGATTTTGGTCCGAATGTTTTGTTGCAACAACATAAAAGGAACTAGAACAGACATTTTGCTAGCTTGGTGCCTTTTCCGTAAGTATACTCTGATATCTTCACAGTGAAGGATACACCAAGGCAGTCCTTCTCAGAACTCACACAGCCTTGTCATTAAGCAGGTGTATCTCTATGTGAAAGCAGATTCTTTCCCCCACGAGCTCCCACAGCAACTGTGAGACTGGATTTCATGTTCTGAAAAAACGCAGAGGCAAGTCGAAAACTATACAATTGGTATCAATGTGTCTTCCAAGTCAGGTGTTGGTAAACTTTCTGTGCAAGGCTGAACAACCAATTCCAGGCTTTGGAAATCAGATGGGCTCTGTCTTAGCTCTGCCATCGCAGTATAAAACCAGTTAGTGATACCTGTAGCCATGTTCTAATAACACTTCATGACCATTGAAATTTAAATTTCATATAATATTTCTACATCGGAAAGTATTATTGGGAAGTATTATTTGTTTTTTTTTTGTTCAGCCATGAGCAATACTGAAATATATTCTAGTCTATTGTCTAGCAGACAATTTGCCTAAACTACTTGACGGCCATAGTTTGCAGAAGACCTATTTATTCTAAATTGTTCAAAAAAATAGCTCATATTTTGCTATGTTGTTTTGAATGTAAGATAAGATGAGTTTTTAACCTTAATATATCAGTGCACACCTCTGATTAACTGAATATATAATCCTACAAGGCCATCATCATATCTAGAAAAATTGATAATAATTCTTTCACCATCTAATTTGTATAACATACTAAATTTTATTCTAAAACATCAATGAGCATACATTTCTCCCCAATGAGCATACATTTTTATGAATTTTAATCACTGAAATCCTTACGTTTTGACATCCGTTTCCCATGTATGATCTTTGTATTTTGAAGCCTGAGAGAGCTGTATCCTACGTTTCCAGTGGTCTGGAATGATAGTTTCTTCTTTGTTGAGACTTTGATATGGTTGTCTATGACTGCCATTTTTCTGTGAACTCAACTTGTGTCTAGATGACTTTTCAGAGTCAAGTTAAACCGTTCTGGCGTTGCATAGGTGACATGCAGTTACATTGCATTCTCTTGGAAGCATGTAACATCTGCCTGTCCCAGGAGGAGGCTGGCAGATTCTCCGTCATAAAGATGATTGCTTTTCTGCTTTCAACAAGTCAGCATGATCAGAACTTTGCAGAGATGCCATTCCCTAATAAAAATTCCTCACATAATTTTAACCTTCTTGATTCTCTTCAGAACAATTAGTACATTGAATAATCACTTACTTTTAACTTCTCTTTAATTAAATGGAAGATATGTATTTCAAGGGGATGTAAAGAAATAGGCATTAATTCACAGAAACTTTGACTATTGTAGGCCCCAGATGGGATGTTTGTTCTGATCTTAAGTCTTGTGGGTATCTGTCACAGCTCAAAGAGGATGAAGGAAGAAGGAAAATGAGAAGTTGGACCCTTGGACCGGTTCAATGAAAGACTTAAGACATTTGGTAATACTGCACTTTCTTAATGTTGCCATAATTGTAACAAAAGCGAGTGTGGTTAGATTCGATCCTTACAATAGAGAGGACTAACTATCCATTGATGGTCTTGATGCATGTGCTACTCAGAGTCAGTGTGGATGTCAGGGAGCTGGAAGAAGGGGCAGCATGCTGGGTTATATCCTGTGGACTCACTGTTCCACCATCCCTTATGGAACAACCCAATAATGTTTGCTATAATAGTTAATGCCTTAGTATTTTCAATGTGCTTTGGGAGCTTCAGGTATGACTTAGTGGTAGAGGGCTTGCCTAGCGCATGCAAGGCTGTTGGTTTGAGCCCCAGCCTCATCCAAAGTAATGTTAGACAGTTTGTACCATCTCAGAGATGGCCCATTCCCCCTCTGTTGCCACACCTTTGTTTGGCATTATATACTTACTGATAAAGCATATATTTAAAAAACTGCCTTCTTAGAGAAATTAAAGATCTAGGTATATAGAAAGCCAGGCCACTTCTAGGCCAAGATGGAACAGACACACTTTTCTGTTTGCTGTTAAGAGCAGATGAACCCCCACTGCCAGTCATCTAGATAATAAATGCAAGACCCTGAAAGTAGAGTAGGAAAAGCAGAGCGACTGGTGACCCCAGGAACTAAGGAATGTCAGGTGCTCAGTTCCTCCAATGATTTTCCACACACCTAGACTTACTTTGCAAAACCCAATGAGCATAAACATGGCCTTAAGTCCCAAAGCTGAGAAAAGGAACTCCTGGCAAGACAGATCTTTAGAACAGCAATTTTTAGCCAAGAACTCCTGTTAAGCAACGAGAAAAATTGCATCTCCCCCACTACTCGCAAGAGCAGGTATTCCCCAGTTGGAGCTGAGCCCCCATCCCTGCCTAGCAGGAAGACTCCATTCTGTTATGTAAGATGTGATGCCATCACTGGGGCAAGTGCAGGGAATGGTGTGCAGGATCTCTCTGCTGTTTTTGTACTTCTATATTTTGCCATGAAAAATTAAATAAAAAGAGCCAGTGTTTGATATTTTCCCTTTCATCTGGGTGCTGAAACCCTTTGATGTGTGTTGACTTTGCTTGCTGTCTTGTGGCAAACACATGTAAGGAAGAGCTGCTTGTCTATTCAATCTTAATATAAGGGTTTATACTTTTTATTTGGGAATTCAGTTTAGCACCAGAAAAAGTGATGTCTAAATGGGAGTCTCTAGTGAAACTGGTGGTTTGAGAACAGATGTAGATCAAAGTCTAAAGGGAATCCCTGAGATTTCCAGGTGTTTGTGGCCGGGAACAAAATCTGGGCCACGGTCATCTAAAGACTGGTAGAAGCAGAGAACACTTTATTGAGAAGGAGAAAGGTCCTCCAAGACTGGAAGTGGGTTAGCGAGCGGGAACTGACAGACAGGAGGCTTAAAAGTCCCAGGCCCACAGATCGTAAGTCCCCACTCTTCATAAGCTGTTTAAATAGCACCGCCTTCGCCTTCCCTGAGAGACCCCCAGCTTTTCCTGAGCGTACTTCATCAAGCTAATGCAGCCTGTGCTCAAAGCATCTCCAGCCGTCCTCAGACAGCTGACCACCATATGACAATCCTCATGCTTCTTTCTCCATCCCATACTCTCCTTCTACCATCTATGGACAAAAGCTCCCCGAAGAAAGGGTATCCTAGACAAAGGTAAGATGCTCTAGACGTTCATAGCAAAACGCTGCCCATTTTAATAAAAGTATTATTAATTCCCTTTCTTTATCCACTGCAGTATAGTTCAGGGCGGGTTTTACCTAAGGACAGTGCAGTGACTGGTCAGAGGGTTACTAACAAACAGGGGACATTATTTTGCTACAACATATTTACCTGGGATCAGGGAGAACGGCTTAGTGGATAAGGTCACTTTTATCACCAAGTCTGATGAACTGAGTTCAATCCCAATAACCTCATGGTAGAAAGGAGGTACTGAGTCCCCCAAATCGTCCTCTGGCCTCCACATTTCCATGGTAGCCTGAGCTTTCTGCCCACAGGCAAACATGTATATACATGTGAAATAAATGTATAAAAGTATTTGATTGGGCTTCAGCGGCCATGACAGATGCTGCCCTTCCTCACTGACCTTTGAAATGCTGATAGCAAGGGTGCTGCTTGGAACCTTCTAGAAGCAAAGGAATATAGAAAGGTTGGAACATGTATTAGTGTCTTTTCTTTTACTGTGACAGAAACACTGACCAAAGCCAACTTGAGGAGGAAGGGGTTTGTTTGGCTTCCACACCTTACCTTATAGTCCACGGAGGGAAGCCAAGGCAGAGTGGAAGCAGGAATGGAGGTTGCTGCTAACTGACTTGCTCCCCATGCCCCCCAGCCTACTCTCTTATAAAACCAAGGAATACCCGCACAGGGATGGTATCACCCACAATGGGCTGGGTCCTCCAAAATCAATTATTCACTAAGAAAATGTCATTCAGAGAAACATTTAATGACATGTTCAAAACCCTTAGATATCAGGGAAATGCAAGTGAAAAGACTCTTAGATTCCATCTTATACCTGTTAGAATGGCTAAGATCAAAACCACAAATAACAGCTTATGCTGGAGAGGATGGGGAGCAAGGGGACACCTCTCCACTTGCTGGTGGAAGTGCAAGCTTGTACAGTCGCTGTGGAAATCAATATGGCGGTTTCTCAGAAAATATGGATCAATCTCCCTCAAGACCCAGCAATACCACTCGGGCATATACCCAAAGAACACTCAATCACACCACAAGAATACTTTCTCAACTATGTTCATTGCAGCTTTATTAAAAATAGCCAGAATCTGGACACAACCTAGATGTCCCTCAGCCAAGGAATGGATAAAGAAAATGTGGCATATTTACATAATGTATTACTCAGCAGTTAAAAAAATGACATTAGGAAATTTGAAGGCAAATGGATAGAACTAGAAAAAAAATCATTCTGGGTGAAGTAACCCAGCCCAGGAAAACAAACATGGTATTTACCCACTCCTAAGTGGATATTAACTATAAAGTAAAGAATAATCATGCTGTAATTTACAGATCCAGAGAGGCTAGGTAACATGGAGGGCCCAGGGGGGATACTTGGTTATCCCTAGAAAGGGGAGCCCCTGGGAAGAGATCCCCTGTGTGGACTAGGGGTAGATGGTGGTGGGAACTTGAGGGATTGAGTTGGGGTTGGCAGAGGGGGAAAGTACAGAAAGAGATGACGAGAAAGGGGGGACTTTGGGGAGTCAGATAGAAACCTGATGCAAGGGAAACTCCCACAAATCTACAGAGACAACCCTAGCTAAGACTCCTAGCCGTAGTGGAGGCTAGCCTGAACTGGCCGTGATCAGTTCTCGTGACCACCTTAGGTGTTATCAGGGAGCCTTCATCCAGTGACTGAAGTAAACAGCAGCAGGGACCCACAGCCAAACGCTAGCTGGAGCTCAGGGAATCTGGCAGGAAAGAGGGAAGAAGGATTATAGGAGCCAGAGGGGCCAAGGACATCACAAGAAAACTCACAGAATCCACTGAGGTAGGAACTCACAGAGTCTGAACCAACAACCAGGGAGCCTGCATGGGACCAACTTAAGCCCTATATGTATATTTACAGTTGTTTAGCTTGGTCTATTTGTGGGACTCCTAACAATGGGATCAGGGGCTGTCCCTAATGCTTTGGCTGGCTCTTGGGAACCTGTTCTTCATATTGGGCTGCCTTGTCCAGCCATAATACAAGGGGAAGTTCTTAGTCTTATCTTAACTTGATATGTCATGCTTTGGTGATACCCATGGGAGGCCTGTCCCCTTCTGAACAGAAACAGAGAAGGAGTGGATTGAAGGAGGAGTGGAAGAGAGATGGGGGAGAGAACTGGAAGAGAGGAGGGAGGAGAAACTGGTTGGGATGTAAACTAAATGAAAAAAGAAAAAAGAAGTACCCTTAATATGAGTATGTTCGTTGCCACTTTTTTTTCTCTGTAGGTATCCTTGATAAATCTGCCAATGCCTGTTTCAGTTCACCCCCTCCCTGCAGCAGCTGATGAAATGGCTGGAGAGCTCCTGGAGGGTGTGGGAAATCTTGATTAGAGAGCTGAGGTACTGGAGAATGCATCTTCCCGGGAACCATTAACATGTACTCTGTCAAGTCTCAGTTTCAATGTTCTCAGCCCATGTTTGAGCCCACTGTTCTACTCCCACGGAGAGACATAACATCACGGAAGAGAACATGTGAGACACGTAGCTGTTTACCTCAGGTAGGGACTAAGGCTTTGGTATCCAGCCTTAAGGGAATCTAAGATCCAGTCACAGTACATGACCAGAACTTCACTGATGCAGATGGGTACTCACGGATCTTGTCTCCCATGAAGATGAGTTCTGGACCTTGTCTAAATTGGCTTTGTTCCTTTGCCACCAAAACAGGGATATTGAATGTCTTCCAAAACTGGTCTGCTAATGGTTGCCCCCCCCCACACAAGGTGTTATTGTTGGGAGGAGCCTAGTTTTGGGGTGGGGCCTAGTGGGAGATTGTCATGTCATTGGGGATATACATGCCGACCACTTAGAGACACTGGTTTCTTCTTTTACCCCGTTTCTTTGTAGCCATAAAGAACATTATTGCTCTTCTTCACACTTTAGCAGGGGTGTTCTGCCTCTGCACTGACAGGAAGGCAAGAGATCCATCCTCTTGTGGACTACAACCTCAAAATCTATTCGCCAAAATAACTCTTTCTTTTTGTAAGTGGATTGCCTGTGGTGTTATAATGACAGACAGCTTTAACTCATTTACCTTTCCTGCTGCTTCCTCTTAGATGTTGCAGATCTCTTAGGGGGACATTTCCTTAATATGAACATCTATCATAGTGTGTGCTAAGGGGTGATGCTCATGAAAGTAGAGTCTTAGCTTACTGTTTCCACGTTCAGTTGGAGAGAAAGGCTGGAGTCTGCGGTTGATGGCTCAGTGGTGAGAGATTCTGCTACTCCTGCAGAGTTCTGGAGCTTGGTTCCTAGTGTCTGGATGCCAGGGGATATGACTGCTTCTTCTGGCATTCACAGACACATGCCCTCCTTCCCAAATATAAGCATACATAACAATAGAGCTAAAATAAATCTTTTCAAAGAGAAAAGCCCCCAAAGAATCGTAGCCACGCAACTACCAGAAAAGCTGGATCTTCCTAGTGTTTCTGTCTGGTTCCAGGCATAGCTCACCAGCCCACAGCACCCTTGGTCTCGTCAGGGCATCTGTTCCCTCCCCTGGCCTCCAGATTTAGCCCATGACATCATTTGAAGCAGCAACCAGAACCTTCAGGATGAAGGTTTAGTGAGCAAAGGAAACCCCCATCTAATTATCTTTGTAAAATTATCTCTTTGGGTGACATTTTAAAATGAATTTGACTGTTTGCTTTCTCTCTCCTTACCAATTGAGTTCAGGAAACCTGAGCCTCCTCTATCCCTCACCCCGTCCTCCCCCTCAATCAGACACAGAGAAGCAGAAGTCTTCCTCATAAAAGATGACAAATGGGTGAAAATTCAAACAGAACACTGTACACAAAGAAGGGCATTGGTCACTCAATAAAATTCAGCAAAACCCCGTGGGAGTATTTCCCACAGCAATGAGATCATTTCCACGAACAGCCAGGAATGGGGTGAAGGGGAAATGGCGTTCCCATGGGTCTTAGTCCGGAGACCTGCAGCATTTGAGCTGCCTCTATTTCCTTTCTACTCATAGCTCCATTCTGCTTTCTTCTCCTCAGTATTTTCTAATAATGGTACCAGTTGGGCATTGTGTTTATTGTTTTAATTCTGGTCTAATGCAAAGTAGGTTTTTCCTGCTCCCGAGCTGTGCTCAACTGGCTTGGTCCTAGCAAGAAACAACTGGAAGTAGAGAAATGTGATGTGATTATTACTGGCTGCCAACGAGACCTCGGAAACTTTTTTTTATGAATTTTATGAAATTACATACACAATGTTATTTCATTTATTATTATATACATTTAAGGAACTTGTCCAAGTTTCATTAGGCAGAGAGGATGTAAGTCTAGGATTATTACCCTAGCAATCTGTTTGTTCAGCTCT
>LOJH01023861.1:15967-35307 GCA_001685095.1 Ellobius talpinus | reverse complement strand
TTATTAATTAACCAATGAAAGCAACAGATAGATAGAAGACCCTCCTATATCAGAGGTTACTGCACAGCAGTGAGGGTATGAATACACATGGGCTTTCCACCACTTTTTCAAGGGGGTGGGGTAAGCGAAGACTTATTTCTCGTGTGCTGTGCCTTCATGATACATTTTTGGCCTTTGCTGTGGCAGCTAAACAGAGCTGGCTCATGAGTTTTCAGTCTCAAAATGGTCGGGGGACTAGAAAGCACAGAATACCAGAAATTACAGGAGTGCAGGCATTTTAAAATAGGTCTCAGTCTGCCTCCCTGTGTGATTGACAGTAAAGGTTTGGTACCACAGACCTTGTGTGCTCATGATAGGAGGAGCTTCCAAGGGGTGGATGGGGCCTTTGGTGACTGCCATGGCTTGGAGATGCTGGGGAAAGAGAAGGATGGTGCATAGGCCCATGCAACATGAGGTGGAGAACTTAGTGTCCTGAGACCCATTTCTCACTTTATTTCAGGAAAAATCCTGGGCTTGTTATTATCATATCTCCAAGTAAATTAAACTTTAGATTCTTAAGAACTCTGTCTATTAGTGTATTTAAAGAATATGATTGTCTTAATTTATTAATGTTGCTGTGAGAAAGACCATGACCAAAAGCAACTTAGGGGAAGAAAATATTTACCTCATCTAATAGCATACTGTCCCTTATGAAGGGAAGTCTGGCCTCTTCTAGCAGGGCAGAAACCTGGACACAGGAGCTCAAGCAGAATCATGGAGAAACATTTTTATTGGTTTGTTCTCTCAAGGACTGCTTGGCTTGCTTTCCTATACAGCCTATGGCTACCTGTCCAGGGATGACTCTTCTCATAGTGATCTGGGCCCTCCTATATCATTCATTAATCAAGAAAATGCCCCCACAGACTTGCTTACAGGCCAGTCTGATGAAGGCATTTTCTCAATTGTCTTTCTCTTTTTTTTTCAGATGACTCTGTCAAGATGACAAAAAACTAACCAGCACAATTGACCCCTTGTTAACTTGATTTACTAATTTATCACTATTAAGCCATAACCTTTCCTTTCTTTTTTATCCTCAAGATACCATGTTGCCATCACAATATAAAACATAGTATATAATTTTAAAATTCTGTGTTTTTAAAAATTCAAACACATTAAAAGTTCAGTCTCTTTGAAATATCCGAAGTCTGAAGCAAAACCCAAGAACAGATGTGTAAGTAGCCCAATGGAGCTCAATCTTTTGGGATCCAGAGGGCTTTGGGCTGCTCTGTTTGACTGGTTCTGCCATCAGCAGCACACACAGCTTGTCGCACAGACTTATGCTAGCTGCCCTCCACCCTGCCATTATTCTTGTTCGTCATTCCACAGTCCTGGCATCTCCAGTGCGTGGTGATTTCCATAGACTGCATCTTCACCTAAGGCCTCCTGGCCTCTCTTCAGGACCTCAACCCTGCCACATGGTGCGAAATTTTAACTTTTCTTCATGACCCCTTCAATCCTGGAGTCCCCTCTGCAACTGAGGCTGTACTTTCATCAGTGCCCTCTCTGGATTTACACAGTGCCAAGCCAGCTACTGTCCATAGCCCCTTAAACCTTGCAGCTCTCATACCATCAAAACCTGTACCATCTGGAAGAGTCTAATACATTATTAAGTTCAGCTACTAGTTTGAGATACAACTTTGACCATCTCTGGACTACACATCTCTGTGTGGTCATCATGAGGGAATGTTTCCCAGAAGTTTTCACCTCAGTGATCTGGTTTCTTTTAGTCCTTACTGGTTCTTCAGCTCCACCATTAATTATCCTAGTAAAGCAAAAGTTTCACTTCAGTGATTCTGGTCTCTTGTGGATCACAGCTGATCCTTCAGTAATGGCTGACCAGAAAACACAGATTCTTAACTCCAGCTATCCTGTGAATGGCCCTTTCCTCTACAATATACAATCCAGGCCTTCATCTTAACAGCTCTGCTCTCCCAAAGTTCCAAGCATTTTCACAGTCCTCCCCAAAACAACATGGTCAGATCTGTCACAGCAATACCCTGTGATCCTTGTACTAATTCCTGTCTAGTTTGCTTGCTATTGCTGTGAGAAAGACCATAAACATGCAGCTTGGGATAAGAGTTACTCAACTTACAGTAACCAAGAACTCAAGCAGAGCAGGAACCTGGAGCAAGAGCTCAAGTAGACTCATGGGAGAACATTGCTGACTGGTTTACTCCCCATGGCTGGCTCAGCCTACTCTTTTATACAGCCCAGGGCTACCTTGCCTAGGGATAGCACTGCCCACAGTAGTCTGGGGCCTTCTATATCACTAATTAACTAAGAAAATGTCCCTACAGGTTTGCCTACAGGCCAACCTAATAAAAGCATTTCCCCAGTTGAAGTTTCCATTTCCCAGGTGACTCTAGATTCTGTCAAACTGACAAAGAGACTAACTAGAACAATACCCAGTGTCCGCGTGTATATTCAGTTAGGCATTGTAGATTACTTGATGACTCCGATAGGCTAAAGAATGAGACCAGTGACTTCAGTATCTACATATACTATATTAACATGTAGCTTCTGGGTCAAATTTCTTAAGATTGAATTAGATTAGAGATGTTTAATTTTGTGCTACAGGACTTCTTTCCAGACTGGTATGCTTGACTTTGGCGGTAGAGGACAGAAGACAGTTTCTGGGAGGTGGCAGTGCTGTTTGGATGGCTGATGCCCCATTGGTGGAGTACCAAGATGAGTGTATCCTCTTAGTGTGCACTCAGAAAGTGAGGCTAGTTCTTAGTCACTTGTGGGCCAGGGTGGAGCTGCCTGCAACTACAGGGTATGTTCTTAGTAAGGTGAACAGAGATGGAAATTTACTCAAGGAGCATGATTCTTTCCCCGCAGCTTGTCGGGTTTCACTGAGCAGATTGTCACTCAGGCTCCCTATTCTAAGAAGGCATGGATATGCTCATAGGCGTGTGCCATACAATGATGTTTTGAGCAGCAGTGGACTGAATAGTGATGGCAGTGATCCCATAAGATCGTAATGCAGCTTGAAAGTTCTAGTAACACTGTAGCTGCCTGAATGTTGTTGTGCAGTGCATTAACTCATGTGTTCGTGTTGGCACTGGTGCAAGCCCTCTGTGCTGCTGGTTCCACAGAACTACAGCTCATAAACTGGGTCCAATAATAAACAGTCATGGTCTGCACACCATAATCAGTCATCATTAGTGTAAAGTGCATTCTCCTGCTGTAAGCCAGGCATGGTGGCACACACCTGTAGTCCCGCATTTGGGAGCCCGAAGCAGGACGACCCTGAGTCTGAGGGCTGGACTGTGGAAAGACAGTGTAGAAATGCTGTAAATGAAAGAAGTGCTGTGAGACAGTGCCCCGCACCACACCAGCAGCAGCTGCACCCGTCTCATCCACGCCAGCTTTGCATCAGCTCAGGGGACCACGTGCACTAACTGGCCTGTGCCGTCTAGGGCTGGGGAAAGCCTCTGAAATTTGTACAACAGTAAAACCTTGCAGGTTTCACATTAAGCATGTGTCCTCATTGTCAGTAAAAGAAAGGTGTGTGAGAGGTGCCAGGGTCCTGAAGGATAGAGAATGGGTTTCTCTGATGCCTAGGGAGCCACAGTGGCTTTACATTTTTAGTTTGGCCCTTCTTCCAGCTCCTGTTTCTCTCCATCCATTTCTCATTGTAATAAATCGTCTCTGTCCAGTCTTTTCCTTCCTTCTGGCTTGTTCACTGCTACTCACGGCTCTGCTGTGTCCTGTGAGCTCATTACAGTTCTTTAAAGTTTGAATTTCTTGAGTATGTCTCTTAATTCTCAACTCTTAAGATTAGATTTCTTGGGAAGACCCGTATGCCCCATCTCCTCTTCAGCCAGGGTCCTTGGCCCAGAGTTGTGACAGGGCAGTAAAGTTTTGAGGCTCAGCACTCCACTTCTGTGTGTAAGGTGCTCAGGGAGGAAACCACTTGCCAGCCTTGGGGAGCATTGTCTCAGGAACCAGGTGAAGACAAGTGCTGGCGGGAAGACACCTGGCTTGCTTTCCTTCACATTGCTGGGGTACCTTATAGGACTTGGTTTCCGGATGTACTAGCAAGTTTATGTATATGCTTCAGGGGGAAAACTGCTGAATCTTCAGAGCTTGGAAGTTTAGTTTATGGTCTTAAAATATCTCTTAGCTATATTTTTCTTTACAGATGAGGAAAAAGTACCATTAGAGTTGCCTTGCCTGGACTTGTATGGATCTGATGCATGTTCCAGACAGGCCTATGGTACACATCTTTAATCCCAGCCCTCAGGAGACAGAGGCAGGCTGATCTCTGAGTTCAAGGCAGCCTGGCCTATATAGTGAGTTTCAGGCCAGCCAAAGCTATAAAATGAGACCCTGTCTCAACAAAACACAACAAAGAACCTAATACAAACTCCTCTCAGAGCAGCGGGAAACAGCAGACATCATTTGATTTTCCACCCGCTGACATTCACAAGGAGACATTGTGTCTGGGTCTCTTGGCTTCTTCATAAACACTGACTGAAGGTGTGTCATTGCAGGCTGGGAGTAGTCCTCCATCCACGACGGCTCCAGTGTCTTCCTTCTCTCGCACTTCTGTCACACCATCCAACCAGGACATCTGCAGGTAACACTCTGCTTCACGTGCTCCCGTGGCCTGTGTCGGCCCAGAATTCTCAGCTTTCCATTTGCTCCATCCTTCCACCTTTGGTCTAAACAGCCCGGTGTTATGTGCTGTTTGCTCACCAAGTTATGACCCAGTCTCATTCCCCACTCTGATGTCTGCTCTCTTTAAACTTGTTTTTCCTTTCTGTGCTTTATCCCACTGTTCTGCGTGCAGTTCCAGTGCACTGTGTTCTGAGTGTTGTCACTACAGTCCCATGCAGTCTGCTGTTGTCTTGAAAGCTCCTCCATGCCAGAGTTCTCTGACGTCAGGGCTCACTGTGACAGTTATCTGTAAAGACACATTACAGGCATCAAAGGGAAACCCCTTTGGTTCAGACTGGGACCAAGTCTTGAGGCCTGCTAAGAATCCTAAGGCCAGAAGAGCACTCAGATTCTCCAAGTCCCTAAGTGATGTGGGTGAGAAGACCCAGGATGCTTTGGAAAGCTCTGACTACATGGAAAGAACTTGTTCTGAAGGGAAACTGGTGCTTCCTCAAGGTCCATCCCTCAAAAAGAACAAGCTCCATCATAAAGAAAAAGGAGCAGAGCGCTGCCCACCCCATGACCATTCCAAACACTTGCGGGCCTTATCCCTTTCTACCAACCATTCAGCCGCCTTGAAGAGGGAAGTTGGCAAAGGGAAAATACGCATCCCACTTTTGGAGGAGAAAGCCGATGGTGAGGCCAGGTTGAGAAGCCAGCGACTGCTTCGGTACCTGTTCTCACTCTCCCGTGGCTCAAGTGCCAGCAGCCTGCATAGGTTCCATGAGCTGGAGAGCCATGCCAGCCATCTGCATACTGCCAAGTCCTCCAGCTGGCTGGCAGGGAGCACGGACTTCTGTTCTGATGAAATGGGAGATGACGACGTCTTTGAGGATACATCATCTGCCAAACTGAAGAGCAGGGTCCTGCGTGCACCCCTCTGCTCAGTAGAGAAGGACAGTGACCTGGATTGTCCTTCTCCGCTCTCTGAAAAATGCACCCCCATCTCTCCCGTGTCCACCTCAGGGGATGCCTGCAGGTTGGTTTACCAGGGGCCACCTCCAGCTGTCTCTGCTAACACCTTCATAGCTACCTTGGTTTACTATGTGAGCTTTCTGCAAAGTGAGTAGTAGACAATCTATTGCCAGCTATAGAACACTTGTGTTTTCCAAACAGTGATACCATTTGGAAGCTAATTTCATAAGCTGCAGAAACTACACATATTAAACTGACTCCTCTCAGCAAGATAAGTAGGCTTTGCCTGAATATGTGGGAAGAAGGGAAGTAGCACCCCAGCTTCCTAGCCTGCCCCTATGAGTGGCTTGTCTCTAGTAGTCTGTCCACGCACCTCCCTTCCTCCCTTTCTTGTTCCCTCTCTCCTTTCCTTCCTGTTGTGTGTCTTGCCCTTGCTCAGGTCTTAACTCTGCTTCCCACCTGTATTCTCCTTCACAACACCTTTGCTGGGCCCAGTTTGAGCTCATATGTTCCTACCCCTGTGCCTCCCCTAGTCTCTCCTTCTTAATGTGCTGTTACATTGCTTGTGGTTGAATCTGAAAACCCATTTCTGAAATGAATAACACAACAATCTAGCCAGGCCTGGGGCAGGCCCTCTTCACAACAGCTGTTCCTACCTGTTATCCAGCTGTTGGAAAGATCACTGTTCTCAAAAGCCTAAATTCATGGAGGTTAATAATTGAATCCAAGATGCTTCCTTGGAAATAATGACTGCTTTAATAATTCTCCCTTTAATGCCATGATTAGTCCCCAAGAGAAATGAAGCTGCAGAATCATTTGGAATTTTAAAGTGGAGAGAAAATATTGTGATCTTGGCTCGATTTCCAAGAGAGGGTGGAGGTGTAGCTCTTGTACTGTGACTTCACGGAGAGGCTTCTTAGAGTGGCCTTTTAAGCCACTGTACTGTTTTGAAGCTGAGGATGCTGATTTGGGTTTTGTTTTTCCTCTAATGTCTTATGTTCTGGAAGGTGTCTTTATTGTTGCCTAATTTTATCTTTCAAGTTTGAAGTCTTCCCTAAAAATGCCTATTTTGTCATTTCTTGTACCGTTCTTTTCTGTTGCCAAATGCCATCCTGACGTTGCTGATATGGTAAGCTGACATTCAGCCAGTCGTGTTTTTTCTCATTTGTGCTTGTGTGTCTCTGTGCTGATAGTCACTTTTACGGTGTTTATTTCTGAACTTTCGTTTGAGGAGGAATTGGCCTTCTGGTAGTGCACCATCTTCCCTGCTGTGGGCCCTTCTTCCACTGATGAGTTTGTCTTCCGCCACAGGATCTGCCACTGTGAAGGAGATGACGAAAGCCCTTTGATCACCCCCTGTCACTGCACAGGAAGCCTTCATTTCGTGCATCAGGCTTGCCTGCAGCAGTGGATCAAGAGTTCTGACACACGCTGCTGTGAGCTCTGCAAGTACGAGTTCATCATGGAGACCAAGCTGAAACCTTTGAGGAAAGTACGTAAGAAGGGGCACTCTGGGAGAGTCCTCCTTTCAGACTACCCTGGGCCACCTGTGGTCACTGCTTTAAAAATCGGGGGCTAGAGTTCGTGTTGTAGATCATTACCTCTGGTAGTGATATCTGAGGTCCAACCTTCATTCATAAGGCTTCTCTTCTTTCGCACTGAGACTGTTCGGCTGTCCCTCTTCTCTCCCTTGACCACCAGCTGTCTTGTGACAACTTGCTCCGTGCTTACCTTCTTATGTATTAACTGTGTGTTTTGTGTCTCTAGTTAGGACACACACTCCCCCAACACTCAATCCAGTTTAGCACAGTCCACGTGTTTTGTATATTTTTGTTAGGTATTTGCTGGATGAAAGGGTTTGTGGATGAGGAGGTGCCCTAAGTCACTGCTGTCTCCTTGGCACTGGCTTTTTGTTCATCCTTGTCCGTTTCATATATCTCTTTCTATGCCCAGCACAAGAGATCAAACTTGGAAGGAGAAAAGAGTTTTACAGTGTCAAAAGCATTACTAGGGAACTCACACATTATGGAGCCAATTAAGTGCTAAGTTACTTGGCAGTGGAGCACACAGAGAAAGAAGTGATCTTCACGGGAGGAGGGTGTTGTAAATAGTTTGACTTTGGGAGTCATTCTAGGTTTGAAAGATTTTCAGGCAAAGTGAAAGGGCTTTAGAGGGGTCAGATGGCCTATGGAGAAAAGTATCCTCTGAGGCTGCCGTGAATGTGAGCACTTCAGGAGTGTGAAAGGGTTGAGCTGTGGGCCTTTTAGGAAAGAGAGAATCCAGGCACAGAGGACACCAAGATGCTGACTGTGCTTCGGTTGGGAAACCCGGGGATCTTGTTACTTCTAAAATTCCAATAGAAAGCAGTTGGGTATTAGAGAAGGCAGATGCAAACTGCTCAAGAAAAGGTTTTGCCTGGTCAAAATCTCCTGGGACCTACTCTCTGTGAATCTGTCATGTGATCTGGTAACACTTGGGTAGTATAGATCATCAGTGAAGCTCTGTTTTCAGCTTAGCCTGATAGTCTGTGGCCATCATTAGCAGAAGATGTGCAGAATGTTTACACTTTGTTCTCTCTCTCTACTTTTATGTCTTTTCTTCTGATTTGGGAACCAGTAAATGACAAGGCCAATCTGTTTGGAGTAAGTTAATGAGCTCCTAGAGGGATGGCACTGGCAAAGGCTGCTTGTACCAGGAACTCTTAAGCATGGATTTCAAGCTGTTGCTGCCAAAGTAGCAGAGGACCAAAGAGTGAGAGCTTCTGCTGTTCCCCTTCACAGCATCGGTGTGACTCATTCTAGTGTGTTGTGATCTCATCACTCTTCCATCCCTCCATGTCAGTTCCCACATAGCTGCGTCTCAGCTGACATGCTCTACGCCAAGCTCTTCATTGTCTGCTTACAGGGATGAGAGACTAGCTAATGGGAGGGCACTGCTCATCTCAATCCTAGTCTTTCTTCATTGCACAGAAAGTTCCTCTTTGAAGCCAAGTGGTTCAAAGTAGTTTTGGGTGTTTGGGCAAATCGATCTGGCCTGGGAGTGGGAGGGAAGGAAAGCCGATCATAACTGTGAGCAGCAGTCACTCACATTGTGGCCCTTTGCTCTGCGTCTGAGCCTCACGCTCTCTGTGTTGTCTTTTCCAGTGGGAAAAGTTGCAGATGACTGCCAGTGAACGCAGGAAGATCATGTGCTCAGTGACATTCCATGTCATTGCTATCACCTGCGTGGTCTGGTCTTTGTATGTGCTCATTGACCGCACCGCAGAGGAAATCAAGCAGGGTCAGGTGACAGGTGAGTGCCTGGGCTGTGAGATGAGTGTTGTACAGGTCCCGGGGCCCGAGGTCTGAGGTTCAGAGCTCTGTTTCTCTCAGGCCATGAACACCTGGGTTTGTAAAGGGTGAATAATACCAAGGAGGAGACACTAAGCATCTCTTTGGATATTACTCTGTGTCTTCAAAGTCAGTCACAAGAGATGAAACTTGAGACTCCTGAGAGAGCAGGGGAAACCACAATGAGAGCCCTTCATGCTGCTTTTGGGGAGGGAGGGTCCGAGGAGTAACAAATCTTTTTACTGGCTGTGGAGTTTAGAAGCTGTGTCCTAGTTACAAGTGAGGCTCCTGATGGGCTAACCGAGTCTTCTCCCCTCTTGCAGGAATCCTGGAGTGGCCTTTCTGGACTAAACTGGTAGTTGTGGCCATTGGCTTCACTGGAGGACTTCTTTTTATGTATGTTCAGTGCAAGGTGTACCTACAATTATGGAAAAGACTCAAGGCTTATAATAGAGTGATCTATGTTCAGAACTGTCCAGAAACAAGTAAAAAGAATATTTTTGAAAAGTCTGCACTAACAGAACCCACCCTTGAAAATAAAGACGGACATGGAATGTGTCATTCCACCACAAATTCCTCTTGCACAGAGCCTGAAGACACTGGAGCAGAAATTATTAACGTCTGACAGTGTGGAGGGCGTCATTTCCCTGATGTCCACAAGAGCTGACGGGATTTGTTTACTGCCAACTGTGTTCCTTCCTTCTGTCAATTAATAGCATAGGCTGGGCAGGTAACTATTGACAGTGGCCTCTCTTTTTCTCAACTCCTTGGTGTGAATATCCTAGAATTCCTGTGGGGCAAGTGCCACTTGGGTCCCTGTCTGCCAGGTTCCTCTGTGAACTGGGAAGGTGGGAGACCCCAAGTAATCATGATGAGGAGCTGACTGAGCCCCAGCCCCTGGTCTTGAGCAGAATAAGGAAGTAAAAAACTAAACCAGGAGAAAGAACAGTGTGGGGGAGACCAGCGGGAAGAAAATCCCCAGGGGACAGGGCCGCATAGCTGGAGAGGGCTGTGCTGGTGAGAGGGTTCCCTTCTCACTGACAAGAACTGGAGGCGGGAAGGGAGCAGTGCCTGCACACACAGACCCCTGCCTTGCTCATCTGATGTTGCCACACTGCTCTGGGACTAATACAGCCTTGGGGCCCTGTGTCTGCTGGGATGTGACTCACTGAGCAAACAGCACTTTATAAAAGTTTTTATTTTGGAATTCTTGTGTCTAGTGGGTGTGACACTTAAAGAGTATCATATTTAGACATGTTCTCTTTATTGCCCTGTTATTCTTTGCATCAGAATTGATTTGAAACCATTCTGCCATACATATTCTGAATAGTAGGGTTTCCTTCCCATATCCAGAAAAGACTCATGACTTGAAGCAAGACAGACAGGTCTGAGACATTTTTCCTTAACAGAGTCCCTGGGAGTCCGTGGATGCTAAGGACATGCTCTGTGTTTTGAGCCTGTTTTTCTGATAAGTCCTAGCTCCTAAACTTACCCATACATTTCTGTTTTGTCAACATTGAAATGGAAGGGTTTTGAGATCTAATGGATCTAAATTAGGCTGAGTGCTTAGAAAATGCTCCTTTGACTGACAGAAGTCTCCAGATGTAATAGACACACACTATGGACACCCCTGTGATTCACCTCTGCTGCCCACTGTGCTGACAAAGTTCTGTAGAGTCACTGCTGAGGGTGGGAGATAGACAGGCCGGCTCTGGGATGAGACCTTGGCATGAGTAGTCAACTGCCATGGGCCACTGTATCACTGAGCTGACCCACACCCACTCATCGCCTTAACCAGACCTGACAGGATCATTTAGGGTCCTTAGCTCCACATATGATCCATTCCATCATTAGGGTTACCTCCTGCACCATTTTTCACAAGACAGACAAAGTCAAATCACCACCATTAAATCGCCTCTGTCCCTTTAAAAAGTGTCCTGAACATTTTTTTCTTGAAGGCCATTGTCACAGTGCCAGGCAATAGTCAACTCACAACGTGACATAGGAGAGAACTGTACTCTCCTAAGAGCTGCTGTTGGTTACAGGGTCTTCAAGCCTCCTGAGGTGGAAGGTGCAATGCCTGGGGTTCTGAGCTTTGCTGCTTTACCTGTCTTCTTCAGAGACTGAGGAAACTGAAGATGAATCTTTTGTGGTTCCCAGTAGAAGCCCTGTGCTTGGTTCACAGGGCAGGTGGAGGCTGGAAGGCTGTGGAAGCAGGTGTTGTCCTGTTATTCCCTGGTCTACTCTCTGGGGTCATGAGTTCAGTTGTGGAACTGTTTTGCCAGGGGTTTCAGCCATTATTCAATCCGCCCACCCCTTAGGTTAATCTTCTCTCTCCCAGACCACATAGTGAGCCCTGTGCTCACTATGCCCCAAAGTGCAATTTCTGACACACCTTCTCAGTCTGGGGATGCCAGATAGCTATAGACGGCCCGTTAGGGAGCCCTAGCTGTACCGTGCAGCAACTACTGCAGGTGAGTCCCTGGTCCCACATCTGTCCCTGATGTGAAGCTCCTACAGTGGGTGGGCAGTCACGTGAGGGCGGAGATTGTTTGAAGCTTGAAGTCCCAACTAGCCACTGAGGCCTCTGTAGAGAGGAGAGTACCTCATTGGGGGTAGTCCCTGCACAGCTGTCCCGGGGCCTTGTACCCCACATAGATAAGATGGCTTTAGAACCATGGCTTCTGTGTTGTTCTCTTCATTTCAGGAATGCCTAACTCCAAATCTTCTCTGGCTACTCGGGTGAAATCTGTCCTTCATCCTCCTTTCGCGCCCAGCTACCCCCTGCTCATTTTTCCTGCAGGTTCTGTGATCTAGCAAACACCTGTGCCTGTTGGTGACTAAGTGCAGGAGACCAGCGAGGCATGCGCTGTGAAGCATGATGGCAGGGCTCTGGGTCTGCCTGGGCTCTCCTAGTCCTGTCTGCTTGCCCTCTGAGTAGTTGTGAAGGGTTATCTGTCTATCCCACTTCTCCTCAGTATGAGCCTGGATATGGTGGGCAGATGGCATGTGGCTGAACCAAACAGATCTAGGACGAGGATTCAGGGCCAGGAGGCCTTAAGCTTGTGGGTCAGATGAAGAAGGAAGTAGTCTCAGGGTATCACTGTCAGCCCTCTCTCTAACCTGGCCTTTACCCCATGTGTCATGGACCCATTGGCACACTGTTGACATTAACTGCCACAAGTAAGTAGGTGGGGTTGTACCCAAGTTTATTGCAAGAATTTCCTGGAAATGTTGTAAAGTTCTCTTCTTACTCTGTGTTTCTCCTTTCTGGCTTTAGCACACTCTTTAGTCATGTGACCTAGTTTCCAAACCTGTGGGTGTCTCCACCTGGACTCAGATGTGCAGACCTCAAGCAGTGGGGCAGGAGACAGTTCAAGGCCTTGGGTGGGTCTAAATGACAGGAGGCCCGAAGGCTGGATGGGCAGGGTGAAGAGCTATAATCTTGTGGGTGTGGTTAGATACACATGCGTGTTTGAAATACCACCCCATCAAATCTGATTTGAAATAATGCAGCTTATATCGTAACCCCCCAGAAGCCTAAAGCATAGGAAGATGAGGCATTTGTCTTTGTTTTGGAAGTGACTGATGAAGGTGTGTAACTGGTGCACATTTAGATGTAATGTTTAAAGTTGATGGTTAATAAAAAACCAAATTTACACTGGTGTGTGTAGTGTAGTTTCTAAAAAGCACTTCACATTTTAAATTTTTCTTAGAAAATTTCTAGTGATCTAAATGTCTAATTTTTTAATCCTTTTGTGTATGTTCACTGTTTCTCAGTATTACTGCTTGAGTAATTCTCTGTGTAGATTTGTTTGTGCTATACACGGGGTATCTAAAGGCAGCAATAAAGCTTTTCTTTACAAAGGAATTTTGTAATGAGAGTGTTTTCCAATGGGGAAGCTAGCATACCTTTCCCAGCCCACACATTAGTAAAGAATGAGGCCATAGGGAGAGGGGGTCCAGAGGTGAGAGGAGAAGGGGATTTGAATTGATGCTAAGATGCGTAAGACATTTGTTTTAGTGTCTGGGTTACTTCATTTAGTCATTACAAACCTGTTTCAAGAGACAAACATTAGCCAGATGCCCTGCTGGAAGGAAAAGGAGGGAATGCAGACATTGATGCCTGTGCTAGCCCAAGGCACAGGAATAGATGAGGTGGGTACCTAGTCCTTCCAGGGCTCCCTTTTTTTAGGGGAAGGCTATTTATTCCTGATGGTAACAGTAAAATCTAGGAAACAGCCTAGATGTCCATTAGCTGGTGGATGAAAATGTGGTACCTATTTATAATGGAATTTTGTTCATCTGCAAAGAAACATAAAATTGGCAGTAAATGGATGGAACTAGGAAACACTATACTAAGTGATGTGACCCAGACACAGAAAGGCATGTCACATGTTCTCAATCATATATGGATCTTAGCATAAATTCAAGTCTGTAGATTTGTGTGTTTAATATGGAATACCTGTAGAGGCCACACAACTAGAAAGGTCCATTGGTGTGTGGGTGGGGAAGATCTTGTGAGTTGGGCTTTTTATTGGTGATGTAAGGAGAGCAGTGCATTTTGGGGGTGGCTGGGATGTGGGATGTGGAGTGACACCTGTTTTAAATGAACTTTATTTTATAACAAACCCTTCATCCAGGAAGTATCTTTAGGTACCTACTACATGCAAGCAATTGGACAAAGCATAAATAGAATAAGGTAGCCCTGACCCAGCTGGAACAGATGTCACTTACTCTGGTGCTACTTAGTGTGGAAGCGCTGAGCTGGGCTGTGAGTCATGGCTGCACAGCTCTGCTGCGGGTGGGAGGTCCCTGTATCCTGTATACTTCCACCAAAGAGAAGGAGAAGCAGGAGTGCATGCTGAAGCTTTGTGACGCCCTGCCCCCCACTCTAGACTAGCGGGACTCAGGAGCAGCACTGCTAGCTTTGGAAGGAAGAGGCACCAGCTGCCCGAAAGCCAGCCTAGAGCCTGCCAGGCAAGCTGGCGTCTGGCTGGCAAAGCCACCAGCCTTCCCAGAGAGATGCCGGGCCAGGGAAAGCCAGGCTCAGATGGCTACGCTGTTGGGAATCCTGTCTGGTGACAGGTAGTAGTAGGGGAGTTTTTTGTTCTTATTGCGCTCAGCGATCACACTGATGATGGCCTCCAGGTTCTTGCGGAATCGGGTCATGGCTTCCTTCACTGGCTTCTCAATGAAGTGCTCCTCGGGGTACATGCCCAGGTACAGCTGAGGGTCAGACATGGAAAGACTGCTTAAGATGTGCCATAGAGACTGCTAGGCCTTCTCCCAGCCAAAGAGGCTTCTTTTGGGAGAGGGAGGGGTATCTGCTCAACTCTCATCACCTTTGACCTTTGCCACCTTCTGGGATTGATTCATATATACACGCAGTGACTACTACTTGGCCATAGAAAGTGAAATCCTGTCTTTGGAACACAGATTAACCTGAAGGCCCTTGTGTTAAGTGAAAGGAGCAGATTCAAATACCAGATATGTGACATTAAAAACTGCTATCTCTCCAGGTACAGTGGCACACACCTTTAATCTCAGCATTTGGGAGGCAAAGGCAGGCATATCTTATGAGTTCCCAGCCCACCAAGGCTACATAGTGAAACCCTGTCTAAAAAAGAAAGACTTGCCTCCTCATCAGAAATTACCAGAGAAGAGGGAAAATGGCAAATTAGTGAATTCAAAGGAGGGTAGAATATGTTCTATAGCATAGTAGGGTAAGCAGTAATGTATATATTTCTAAACTAGAACATTCTGAATGTTACACAAGGAAATGCTAGGTCAGATGCTGTAACTGAGCAGTATCAATGTATACACAACACACTATCATAAATATGCAAATACTATGTGTCAGTAAAAAAAATTCATAGGGTATACAAATGCCACCTCCTTTTCCTTGAGGCTCAGGGATGGATATAAAAAGAAGTTACTTGTTGCTTTTCAGACAAAGAAAGGGACTGTGGAACCTGAAGTTTTCAACTCTGGAAGTTCTGTGACCTCAGGGTCCTGCCCTTTGTCTTCCCCATCTTTCTTTTAAAGCTTGAGGTAGGCAGAAGCCCTGGGCAGATATCAGGAAGTGGTGGTAGTGGTGGTGGGTGGGGGAGGGGGGAACGACACCGTGCAGGGTAATATACCCCTTGCTTGTTTACACCAGTGTCTGTAAAGTGTTCAATGACTAGAAAGTGGCGGGAGATTTGGGGTTTAGTTTGCAGAAGTCAGACGACATCCTTTGACCAAGAAGTTAGTCTCCTAGGAACAGCTCCTTTGGTCATTCTGAACACAGAACCAGCACATTAGCAAGCCTGGGGCAGGCTGAAGGGGCTCAACTGAGGGAACAGCACTGAGACACTGCACAGGGCCGGGTCTGCCAAGACCATCACTTAGCATAGCTGTGAGTACCTGGAAGGGACGTGAGGCTCTAACTTTCCCTGTAGTGAGCCAGGGAACCACATGGAAGAGATTTATCAAAAACTAGGGGTGTGTTAAGGGGTGCTAGCACACACCCCTCTCTGATGACTTGGAACAGAGCCTATGCCCTCCACTGCCAGTCCACCCTAGGCTCAGACCCAGGCTGAGGACCTGGGGTGTGCCCCCACCAGCAGTTCCACCTTAGAGGTCAAGATTCTTAGCTGTAGGTGTCCAGCTAGAGCCCGAGCCCCAGAGCCTTGGGGCTGGAGAATCGGTTGGAACTGCAGTGACCTATACCACCTCCAGCAATCCTCCTCTCACCTCATTCTCTTGAAACTGGCTCAGTGCCCACACTGCGCCTAGATGCCAACATGAGCGGCCGCGATCTGGTAGAGTAGCCACAATCTGCTCGATGGTCACCACACCCTTGGCCATGGGCGGTGGGGCCCGCATGGTTGGAGGAGCATTGGGGATCCAGGAACACCAGTCATACTGTGAGAGCCGGAGCAACAGCATGGGTACCCGAGAAACGCAGCGCCGGCCCACCTTCAGCCCACATGCTTACATTTTTCTTGGTTCACAGCAAACCAGTTCAGCAGGCTCCACCCCTCCCTGTGGGAACTACCCAACTCTCTGATGACCCCACCTCACCTTCCTTGGTCCCCCCTCACCTGGTTCCTTCAGCCGCACCTTCCACATATCCCTACTCCACCTCCTCTGTCCCCCTCCTTTGTCTTCCTTCCAGGGCCCCCAGGCCTCCCTTGAGGATATTCATGCCTCTCCCTCCTCAGACCCTTTCCAGGGCCTGCAACTGTCCAGCCAGGTGGGTGCCTTCAGGAATACATGCAGAATCCATGCTTGCTACTGCTGGTTCCAAGTTCAGGGACTCCATGGAAATAGGTGGGCCAGCAGGGTCAGGGAGTCTGGAGGTATGAGGGGTGGCTCTGACTGTGGGGTGCCTGAGACAGTAGTACCCCAGAGAGGGCTAGGTAGGCCTACCTGGCCAAAGTTTACAGCTGCATGCTGGGCCGAGGCTGTGAAGATCACCACAGTCAGGTACTCAGACAACTTCTCTCTGCTCTTCAAGGACTTGGGGAAGCCTAAGACGGACCCACAGACCATGAGCCCATCCCTGTGAGGGACACCTGGCTCAGCCTCTGCCCTGCCTCCCCCACCCCTACTTTCCAAGATCTGCCCAAGAAAGACACTTGGAGAAGCAGGGGATGGGGGGCTGCTCTGAGGGAGGCATTTGGTCTGGTGGGTACCCTGGAGTGGGGATTGGGTACCCTTGGAGGCAGGGTTTCCTGCCTCCTGATCCTCATGACTTTGAGATGTCCGGGCTCTGCAGCAGCAGAAGCAGAGAAAGTGACAGCCCACCTGAGGCTTTTCTGCCCCGCATGCCGTACATGTAAACGTCCTTCACGAAGTACTGCAGTTCCTGGTCCTCCTCCACCACCTGGTCATTCTCATAGTAGATGCTCACCACCTCAGATGTGAACCTGGCTCAGGAGGACCGGCAGGAGTGGGTGCCCAGCAGGTCCCCCTGGTGATCCCGTCACTCCTCAGTGTCTGACTCTGGATGTCCTCTGCCCCCTCCTCCATCAACACCCGACTCAGAAGCAGGCCTGCCTCCTCCTCATACTCTTCCCCAAGGTTTCCCTTCCCACAGAACCCGGCCACACTCACGACTGGATGGCCTCCCACACCAACAGTCCGTCGTCACGGTAGAAGTAGTAGGGAATGTCCTCCGTGCTGTCCATGCCCCGGGCCTTGATGGCCTCCGGGAAGCACAGGGAGGAATAGGTCAGGTCCTGGACAGCCCTCTGCACCATCTGCACGTGCCCGCCACCCCCGGTTGCGTTGGCCTGATGAGAGAGCAGAGCGCCTGAGCTTGGTCCATACCCAGACTAACCAGCTTCGTCTATGAGAAACCCTGAGGTGGGGTAACTGGGCACCGAGTGTCCTGGGAGGTACACTGAGATGAACAGGACAAGCTTCCACTTCCATGAGGGAGTGACATGGAAACTCCCATCCAGTACAGTGGGCGCTGTACAGCTGCAGTGAAGGGCAGGCTTTTGTGCAGAACACAGCTTCTGGGCAGTCATTTGGAAGAGCTGGGCACATCAAGGATCTGGACGCACAGGGGTCAGGCATCTCTGTTCAGAGTGCCCTGAAGGTGGCAGGCAGGATGGCAGGGGTATGGTAGGGTGGGAGAAGTCATAGGTATCTTGTAAGGTAGGAGGTTAGTGAGTGGTTGGGAGGAGGCTCAGAGACTGGAATAGGACCGGATGCATGAAAGAGTGACAGAAAACAGGGAGGTAGGGGTGGAGGCACACAGGGAGAGGAGAGCTGCCTGTGGTTGGGGGAAAGGCCAGTCGCCAGGCAGAACTCTTCCAGACCCCACGTGAGGAGAGGGCGCTCACCTTGTCAAAAAGGCCATACTCGCAGATAAGCTGTTCCCGGGCCTTAGTGTTGATGGCGATGGTGAACCTCACATGGGCTACCAGCAGCTGAGGGGAGGAGGAGAAACCTCAGTGAGGATCTGTGACAGATCTGGATCCCCACTCAGCTCTCCCAGGCCGGCCCACAGTGCCTTGCAGCTGTAGGAGGCCTGTGGACACCACTCTGATGCTTAGTGGTAATGGCCCTGGTGCTTGCCTAGGGCTACACCGTGACAAAGTCTGATGTCATCCTCTGAGGCCGGAGCCCTGTGTTGACCTATTTTGCCAAGAAGAGACTGAAGCACCTGTACTTTCAGCCTGTAGCTGAGCCAGCAGTCAAGTGCTTGTAGCATTTGGGAAGAGGAAAGTGACATGACTGCCTTTTCAAACTCTGCTTCCTGGCCCCTGAGCGTCTGACCCAGGGCCCCTCTTTGCAGCCTACTCCTAGCCACCAACACCCCCACCCCACTCCCACCCCCTGGGATGCCAGACGTTCTCCCAGATGTTCTTTCCCTCCACGTGGAGCCATGGCGGGCTGTACCTTGAAAATGGGGTGCACAGCAGGCAACTGGCGATACATGGCGATACCAAACACCTCGGACACCAGATGTGTGCGCAGAAGGTGGGTGATCGTCTGATGGACGTGGAAGTCACTGGAACGCACCCAGATTTTGGCCAGCAGCCAGTCATATTTTGCATCCGAAGGGAGAAAAATTGGGTTCTCCTCTCCAGGGGTTTGGTTGAGCTGGTGTGTTGAAGAAAGAGAATACAACCTTTTATTTCTCCTTTATAGCTTTGAGAGGGCCTGGCTCCTAGGGAAATTCCAGAAGAATCCAAAACATCAACAGTGACTTCCAAATCACCAGAAGCATGTGGGGAGCGGTGGGGGGCCCTAGTGACATCTTACAGCCTGTTTGTGAGCTGTCTATAACGTGGGTACAGTGGTACAGACCCCAGACAAGGAGCAAGCAGCTGCAAGGGACCATGGCCAGTCTTTCCTCCTTGACTCTCCCCACAGTCTGGCTTCCTCCCCACTGTCTGGCTTCCTCCCACTTCACCCATTGCTGCTTAGCAGCTCTCTCCATTCTCCTTCCCCCAGCCTGCCCTCGAAGGCTGGTGTTCCCCAAACTCAGCTCCTCCTGGGCCTGGGCCTCATGCTGCTGAGTCCTCATTTCAAGACCAGGCTTTGCAGGTGGAGCCCAGCTCCAAAGCCCCACCCTGAAGCCTTGCACCCAAGGGACCTGCTTGCCTTTGCCCTTCTGCTTGCACTCTGTGCTTGGGCCAAGTGATTTTTCTCTAAAATGTGAAGGGTTTGTTATCTGTTATTTAAAAACTCACTTCTTTAACTCCAGAAAATAAGGCCTCTGAAGTTCTTGGTGATTTAGCTGTTGACATCATTGCATAAGGTAGCCCATTATGTATCTGTCTCCAACACTGGGCCAGACTGTGTCCTCTAGCATTTATGACAGCAGCCATGTCTTGTGGTGATGGTGATGATGGTGGTGGTGGTAGTGGTGGTGGTGGTGGTGGTGGT
>LOJH01023860.1:0-13155 GCA_001685095.1 Ellobius talpinus | reverse complement strand
CACACACACACACACACACACACACACACCCCAAGAACAAAACAAAACAAATAAAAAACAGTACAAGATTTACTGCTGACTTCTACCAGGCTTTTAAGAAAGAAACACCACCAATACCCATCAAACGGTTCCACAAAACAGAAAGCAATATTACAAGTCTCATTCTAAGAAGTCAAGATCATACCGATGCCAAATAAAGGAGGGTGCAACCCAAATGGAAAACTACAGACCAACTGCCCTGATTGACCCAGAAGCAAAACTCTCAATAAAATACTTGCAAACAGAACCCAAGAACACATTAAAAAGGCCGTACATCATAACCAAATTGGTTTCATCCCGTCAATGCAAGTTTTGCGCAGTATATGCAAATTAATATATTACAGCATATAAATACACTTGTGGACAGAACTCAAATGATCATTTGGCAAAATTAGCATCCCTTCATGACTGAAGTCCTAAACATAGTAGAAACAGAAAGAGTATATCTGTCCATAATGAAGGAGATATAGATAGAGAGATACATAGCCTATATCCAACATTATACTAAATGTAAAAAACCACAAAAATAAAAAACACTTCCTCTAAAATTCAAAGTACTCCAAGTCTCCCTGCAGTCATAAGTTAAGAAAGAGGTATAAGGATAGACACAGTAAAGGCAGAAGTCAAATTATCCCTATTTACAGATGGCAAATACTTAAAAGACCCTGAAGACTCCACCAGAAAACTGTTAAGTCTGATACTTCAATATCAAAATACAAAATTAAGACAAAAATCAGCAGCTTTCCTATATACCAGCAATTTGCTAAGAAAGAATTTTTTAGATCCTAATCACAATAGCTTCAAAATAAATATACACATAAGTAAATGCCTAGTAATAAATCTTACCAAGAAATTAAAGACTTCTACAATGGGCACTTTAAGACTGAAGAAACTAGAGGGTAGAGATATGGTCCAGTGGTTAAGATCATCGGTTGCTCTTCCAGAGGATCTAGGTTCAATTCCCAGTATCAACATGGCATCTCAAAACTGTCTGTAACTCTGGCTCCAGGGGATCTGACTCTCACACAGACATATGTGTATAAACACCAATGCACATAAAATTAAAAAGTCAACCAATTAAAACAACAACAAAAGAGACTGAAAAAAACTGAAGACACAAGCTAAAGGAAAGGCCCATCCTCTATACTCATAATTTAACAGTATTGTAAAAATAGATGTATTACTGAAAGGTGACTACAGAGTCAACACAATCTCCTTCAAATTTCCAATAGTGATCTACATAAATATAGAAAAACAATCCTAAAATCCATAGGGAAGACCTCACACAGCTGAAAGAACCCTCAGTATAAAAGCGATCCTGGGAGTATTATAACACCTAAACTTGAATCATACTACAGAGACGGAGCCAGAAAAGTGGCAAACAAAGGACAGCATGGTGCTGGCATGGGGACAGACATGCAGGCCAGTGAGGACAAAGAAATAAACTCACATTGCAACAGTTTCCTAAGTTTTCACATAGACGCCAAGACACATGGGAAAAACTGACAGGCTGGTCCACAAACAGTAATGGAAAAATAGCATGTCCACTCTTAGAAAACTGAAACTAAATCTGTATTTTTCACCCTATACAAAAATCAAAAGTGGACCAAAGGCCCAAACATAAGACCTGAAATGTGAAAGCTGCCGGGGAAAGACAGGAGAGAGTACTATGAGGTGGAGCCCCAGAAGAGCCAGGAAAGTGCTGCGGTAGCCAGGGAAGCAGCCCAACTGCTGACAAACGAGATGGCACGAAGGAAAGAGCAAATCAACAAAGCAGTCTACAGGACAGACGAGAACTCTTTGCCACACCTAAGTTTATAATTCCTCCAGTAAAAACAACGAGCCAATAATGAACCGAACAGACAATTCTCAAAAGAAGCACAAATGGTCAATAATACTTTTTAGGGTGTTCAATACCTTGGTCATGATAAAAATGAAAATTAAAACTGATTTTCTGGTTGGTTGACTGGATTCTAATCTTTAAATTTTGCTTGCTTTTTCTGAGGGAAATAATATATACTTGATACTAATTAAAAGACTTTTATTACTTTACCACATTCATAAGTTCATAAATTTAAAAGAATTTACTAAATTTAGCAAACTGCATCAGATAGATAGTCAAGGAAAAAAACTCTCAACAATGAAAATGCATATTTATAAATTAAGCATGGTAGAACCTGCCCAGCACTTGGGAGATAGAGGCAGGAGGATCAAGAATTCAAAGTCATCCTAGCTACATAATGAGTTCTACACCAGCTTAGATTACATGAGACTCTGTCTAAGAAAAAAAAAGAAGAAAAAAGCACATTTACAGAAAATCGGAGAATAAGATATTACTGTATAAGCATACCAACTAAACCAAAAGGGAAAAATTAATAGCCACAAGCTGAGTACCTACTAAGTGTTTTTACATGAAGAATTCTCATTCAGTCCTAGGACGTGAGCACTACGATTAGCCTGCATCTCGTTTTCATTTGCTTGTTCACTTTACTTGGGTCAGCAGTCTGGGAACTGAACACTCTCCACCCTAGACTCCTGGACGGGTGAGGAGAACTCAAGCACAGCTACTCAGCAGGGTGCACAGCTGCAAAGCACCACAGCCACTAACCCCAACAAGTGCACCCTGGGCTAGGTGCTCACCTGCCCCAAAGACAGACAGCATCTCTCCTTCCCATTCCCATATCAGTAAAGTCTGCAAGACATTTCCCACAATTTATTACTCTCTTTCAGGCCTTTCCGTCTTAAATGCTTCCTGTTCCCTAAGGCTAGAATCGACTGCTCTTTTCATCCAGCCTGCAAAGCCCTACCCACTCTTTAAACAGTGACTTAAAAACAGCATTCTCTGTGAAGCTTTCTTCATTCCTCCCACATTTTCTGCCCCCATTTCTGGAGGAAGCAATACATGACTTTCTCAGTTCCCTGGAAACAATGATTCAAAGATACTTCTACTGGTATTTGCCATTCTAATTCTTTTTTATAAAAGTATCTACTGGGCTCTGCACTACACCTGCAAGCACTAGACACTGAGATATTAGTTGGCCTGGAATAAAGAATGGTCCCAAACCAAGTTCAACAGTAATTTAAACTAAACCTTTGCTCTTCTCAAAACAATAGTGTCTTACCTGCTCTGTATTCCTGCAATCATCACAAATCCCTGGGTTATCAAAATTTTTATACACTTCCCAGATTCAAATTAGGCTTTTAAACTGTCTTTAACTACCATTTCTAAGTTCTCACATTAAAAGTCTAGCACTGCTGAGCTGAGATTTTGTTTGTGCTCTAACTATAAAGCTCGCCTGAGGATCAGAGTGTGGAGCAAGCCACTAGTCAGCCATAGAGGCTGGGCAGTGGTGGCGCACACCTTTAATCCCAGCACTGGGGGACAGAGGCACTCTGTGAGTTCAAGCCCACCCTGGGCTACACGAAATTAAATCTTTCTAAAAGAGAAACAGAGTTCACACCTTTGATCCCAGCACTAGGGAGGAGGAGACAGGAGTGATAAGGCTGGGCAGGGAGAGTACTATAAGGTGAGGAGAAGGAACACAGAGCATTCAGCCTGCATGGGGACAGGATTTTGTCCACTTTGATCTGAGGATTCACTAGAAGAAAAAGGTCTCTGTAGTGGTTGGCTCCTTACTCCTCTGATCTTTCAGCATGTACCCAGATATCTGACTCCAGGTTTTTATTATTAAGACCAATTAAAAATTACACAAAACACAGCAACTTCTCAATAGTATCAGAATTGGTGTCGGTAGCAAATATTTTAAAATTAGAAACAGCTTCTCCATCCACTAACTTATTAAAACAAAAGTCCAATAGTGATTAAGACATTCACACTAAAGGAACAGAAAGAAAATTCAAATACACTGCAATTGAAAGCTGGGAATGGTGGCTCAAGCCTGTAATCATAGCACTCGGGAGAGGAAACAAGATTGCAAGTTTGAGACCAATCTAGACATTACAAGACATGGTCTCAAAACATAAGGGACATGGCAGCATGCACCTGTAATCCACTACTGTGGAGGCAAAGACAGGAGGTTCCTTGACGCTCACAGGCCATCCAGTGAAACCTAACTGGTGAGCTGCAGGCCAATGAGAGACCCTGTCTCAAGGGAGGTGGATGGTATCCTGATAATGACAGCCAAGGTTCTCCAGCCTTCATAAACACACACACACATATGCACATGCACACACACACTTGTTTAAGAAAGAAAGAAATTAAGAAAGAAAAATGTTTACTAATCTATACATCTAAGTGGATATATGCAATAAAAAATTATATACCAAACTAATACTACCTCAAACGTAGAAGATGACAGATATGAAGGATGAAATTCTTTTAATCTGTATGCTTCTCTATTACTTAAACTTTTATGAGAGCATATTACTATTATTTAAATAACTAAAAATATGTAAAGACTTGAACATCTATATTGAAAAGTCTTGCCAACTGGATCAGGTAGAACAAGTGGTTAGTAACACATGCAAATAAAACTACAAGCATGAAAGTATTACGAAAATCTAATGCACAAAGTTTCTTCAGGTTTAAACTTAAAATCTACCACAAAGTATATATATTAGGTCAAAGAGCACAATCCATACTAATCACCGAAACCTTACATGTTTCCAAGTGCCAATGCTTCCTTTTCAACTTTTATGTACTAAAGTGTGTGTGTGTGTGTGTGTCTCCAAGTGTGTGAATTCGCTGTAGACTGTACCAAGGCCCTATGTTCTTTATCTGAACTAGATACTTAACACTGTCCAACTCCATGTTGACTAGAATTGCCTTAACTTGCACTCTTCCTGTCTTGAGCCTCTGGAGTGCTGGGATCACAGGTAGTCACTACACCCTCTCTCTAAAGTATAAAATGTACATGGTAAAAAATGGAGGAGGGGACCAGTGGAGGTCGGGAGCAGAGATGGGTACGAGCAAAGTACAGTGATGTACATGTATGAAAACGCCATTATGAAATCCATTATTTTGTATGCAAAAAAATTTTATGTCAAAAATAATTTTTAAGTATTTTTCCCAAGACTGTTTCATTCATTTGCACATGTACCTAAACTCCAATATAAGAAAAAAACATTAGGAATAGTAGAGATAAGTTTAGAAAAACATTAGCTGACTCAGAGAAATGGTTAATGAATTCCTCCAGTTGTTGAAAATCTGTAATGGACAAGATTTTGGTTATAAGCCACAAAACAAAAGCTTAAATTACTTTTTAAGATAGAAAAAGACATACTAGGAGTGGTGATGCACACACACCTTTAGTCCCAGCACTGGAGGCAGAGGCAGGCAGATCTACTGAGTTTGAGGCCAGCCTGATCTACAAAGTGAGTTCCGAGGCAGCCAGAGCTTCATAGTGAGACCCTGTCTCAAAACAAAACAAAACAAACAAACAAACAAAAAACCCAGCCAAAGCTATATAGTGAGACCCTGTCTTGAAAAAAAAATTAAATTAAAAAAAGATGCAAAAGACAGTAAGACTATTTTATTTCAACTGTTAACTATTATGTCCATAGAAGATAGTTCAAAGAAAATGTTTAGCATTTTGGCTTTTATTCCGTGGGTTAAAAAAAAGAAAAAAATCTAGATTCTACTTCAAGCTCCCTCTATTACTACTACTTGTGCTAAAATAGTTAGCTCTAAACATAAAAACTCTAGGTTTAAAAGAAGCAGATTGTCGCAGTTTTCCTTGCTCCTAAACATGTACACAGAAAAACTGAATATTTAAAACATACTTCCCCAAAATAGTATTATGTTGTCTAAGAATGGATATAAATAAGCTTATTAGTTCAAAACTAATATCACCAATCACAGGTTTATATAAAAGCCCAAAATACTTAGCAAAATATCTTGCATATTACAAGTTCTCAATAAGTGATGATTTGTACAGAGAACATGTTGGTAATTAAGTCCATAACTTCAAATTGAACACTAGCTTGAATGACCTTCTGCCCTTCAACCCTCCGAGGGTTTGTGAACTACAGACCACTGCATTGTTCACATCTCACTCACTCCAACATCTATGTAGTGCCTACCCCTTGTTCTCAAGGGCTCACATCTGGCAGGACAATAGAGCATTTGCATTACACTTATGTTGTTGTCTGTGTCCCATAATGAAGTTATAGTCAAAGTTCTATGGGAGTAGAGAGAAAGCAGTCATCCATTCTTCAGAGAGAATCAGGGAAAGTTTCTCCCTGGAACTAAGCCTCAGGCATAAAAGGGAAAGGTCATTTTGGAAGATAAAAAGGCAGAAAAGGCACTTGTTTTAAAAAGGAGCAGTGAGCAATGTCATATTTACTGGTAAGCCAAGTTTGAGATGACTAAAAAAAAAAGAAATAAAAGATGGGGGGATGAAAGACAAATTTTAATACTAAAAATTAACAGAGCAAAGATCGAGATTTTTTTTGAGCAGGAGTATGGAGTATTTGTTTGCCCCTAACACCAGAGAAACACATGAATCCCAGAGAGTAAAGGTTTTAGAATAAGTGCTACCCTTTCCCTCTCCCCATCCACACTTTTTTCCTTTGGAAATGCTGAGAATGGAACACAGAGTCTCATGCGTGTTCGGTATGCATTCTACTATGGGGCTGTACACCAACCAGCCACATTTGTCTTGATTCAAGAAAGTAATTGCCATTAACAGCCAATCTCTTTGCCGGACATTGGTGGCACATTCCTTTAATCCCAGCACTCAGGAAGCAGAGGCACACAGATCTCTGTGAGTTCAAGGCCAGCCTGTTCTACAGTATGAGCTCCAGGACAGTCAGGGCTATACAGAGAAACCCTGTCTCAAAAACCCAAAATACAAAAACAAAAACCAAAGGACAAAACAGAACCAACCTCATGTCAAATTGGGCAGTGCACAGCACTCTGAGCACCAGGGAGACTAAGGCTAGACTGGGTGAGATAACAAGTTCTGGTTAGCCTGAGCTACATAACTAGACCTTGTCTCCAAAGCCTCCAATTCCCCCAAAAGAACCAATCTCACAAATCTCTACTTAAATGATGAACATTCTACTCCCTACTTACCAGAGAACGTAAATACCATTTAAGAAAATGGAATAGGAACCTAAGAAGGTAAAGAACAGATATGAGGCCAAGCATGGTAGAGCACACCTTTATTCCCAGCATTCACTAGGCAGAGGTAGGTGGATCTCTTTCAAGACCAGCCTGGTCTATATAATGAGTTCCATGACAGCCAGAACTAAAGCTCACTATGTTTAGTGAGGCCCTGTCCCAAAAAAAGAAAATAATGAATTTCAGGAGTATCTGTCAATAACTAGATGGGAGGGGATGATCAAGTATATAAACTATTCTTTTCAAGTTACTGTGTATCATGTGTGTGCATTGACTACAGAAACCAGCAGAGGGTGTTGGATCCCCTGGGTCTGGAATTAAAGATAGTTCTGTAAACCACCATGTGTTTACACCTTGGCCCTCTAAAAGAGCAACCAGTGCTTTAATCACTGAGCCATCATCTTGCCAGGCCCTACAATGTATTTTAAAAACTAAATAAATTAGCTTAAATATTTCACCGACTTTTCACTATCATAAAAAGCATCATGAAAGGAAATACAAATTCATGTACCTTAAATATTACTTGTCAGATAAACAACTTTGTCACATGAACTAGCACTTGTCAGAAAACTTCCTACTTCTATTAACAAAAAACATCACAGAACTCCATTAAAACAAACATCCAAACAAAGTAAAAAAGCAATGAATACATAATTTGACACTCTCTCAAAGGTTCAATCCAGGATCTTGGCAGTCATGTTTAGATATGTCAAGGAAAGCAGCAACTGGCTGTCTTCCTTTGCAGTGACTTCCTTGTGGTGTCCCTGGAACACATAATCTCATTCATGCTTCTATGCCTTTTCCTAAGCAATTCCTCCCACCTCGTTTCCTTGATTCACTCTTATCTACACATTGCCTTTTTTTAAGTCCTACAGTCTAGTTGAATTTGCATTTCATCTGTGAACTGTTATCTATGAAACTGTCCCTAAATCTTCTAGTTGTTAACAAAAAAAATTTCTATTAGACAAGTTAACCTGATACACCACTCTGTTTGCTCAAGGCTGTTTAATCATTTTCATTTCTACTATCAACCTGGAGCTTGTACTTAACAAAATCACATCGTGTTTAAAATGTCACAGTCTTGGGATGGCAGTTTATGGGATGGCTTCTGTAGACAGTAAGACAAGAATCAAAATACCTGTGCTCAAATCATGGCTCTACCATTTATTTGCAATATGAACTCAGGGATGTTAACCTAACCTATTCTCCCAATGCCTCATTTTTGACATATTCATGAAAGAAAAATAAACACCTAACACAAAGTTGAAGATGAAGTTAATTTAACGTGTAGAGCGGAGGTTGGCTCTCAACCTTTCTAATGCTATGACTCTAATACAGCTCCTCATATGATGATCCCAACCATAAAATTATTTAATTGCTACTTCATGACTGTAATTTTGCTACTATTATGAATTGTAATGTAAACATTTGATATAGAGGATATCTGATATGTGATCCCCAAAGGGGTCAAGACCCATAGGTTGAGAATCACTGATGCAAAGCATTTAGAAGAACGAGACATGATGCACAAGTTAAGCCATAATTTCTTTGCTCCAGGTCCTTTCTGTACACAGCATTGTATCACTTTTCCTAAAAAGTGATTTTAACTGTTAGGTGATTTCTATCCAAAACTCTCTGTGGCCTTTTCTTAAATCTACAAGTCTTGCTATGTAGCCCTGGCAAGCCCAGAACTAACAAATAAGGCCATCCAAATATGTCCACTCATAATCCCTTCTGTATAACTACCATGTGGATACATTTACTTGCTCAGTGACATTTTTGAGTCAACTGAAGGACTATTGTCTGCTATAAAATTTGAAGAGTTTATAGAGTCCACAAAGGAATAAAAGATACCCAAAATGCAGGCAAGACAGCTGTTAACATCCCTAAGATGAATTGTTAAGCCTAGTAAACACCACACTCGGCAAAACTGTAACTCACTCTTCATGAATTTAACATTAAAAAGCATTACTTATGTATCCCTAGTAACATCCACACTCAAGCCCATCCAGGGCTGTATCTTTCTTTTGCTTGATAAACTCCAAGTTTACTTCAAAAGCAAACGTCGAGATTTCCATTTGCCTGCATTTGGCCAATTTTTCTAAATTGCACATCTATGAGCTGAATGATCCAAAGCTTTCAAATAACCAGGCATGGTAGCTCACACTTGTAAGCCTAACACTAAGGAGGCTGAAGGAAGAGCACTCACTGCCTTGAGTAGTCTTGCATAGAGTGAAGATCATGTCTCAACATCACAGAGCACATGCTTCAAACATTTATTACTTTTTCCAGCTTTATCTAGGCCTCCCATAATGGCAAATGCAGAAGACAAAGTCAACCAAAGGGCATATTACTCCAGTTTCCTACCTCCACGGCAAAAGACCTATTGGGACAAAGTTATCAACTTTACTACCTTCTGCTTTTAAAATTATTTCTATATCTGCAATTGTACTAGACAATTTCTAGACTTGGAATGCAACTCAATTGGTAGAGTACTTTCTTAGCTTGTACAAGGTCCCAGGTTCAATCCTAACATCCATAAACTGGATGTAGTGGCAAAGCCTGAATTACCAGCACTTCGGGTATTTGAGTTTGGAGTGAGTTTGGCATACAAAAGACCCTGCCTAAAAATGAAAAGAAACTTCTTGTTACCTTGCTAGACTCCACAACACAGCAGTGATTCACAACGCACTGTTTTGGGGTCACTCTTGCCTTCATACACCCTCCCTACTAAATACTGAGGCTTTAATCAAAGCAAAGTATGGTGTACTAAGTGATTTGCATATTGACCTCAATCCCAAAAACAGTAAAGGAGCAGTGGGCATGGCTCAGTGGTACAACAGGTGTTTCGTGCACACAAGGCCAAACATTTCTTTCCTATTACAAAAATAAAACTTTAAGTAGGTGATACTATCCACAGACAAGAAAACTAAGGCTTGGAGGTGCTTAAATACAAACTTTCCTGAAATGATATCTAGGACTGTATTCGTGTATTTTTTACATATCATAATTTTCAAGGAACATATATTAGGTATGGGGGGGTTGCCAGGAGATTCTTAAAACCACAGAAGTCCTACACAATAAATAGTCCTTGGCCAAACTGGTTTGGTTTTCTTTCCATCTCCCAGTTTCTGGCAAAGAATACATGCTCAATAAACACCTGTCTAAGGCAATACTTTAAAATTAATTACTAAAATAATTTGTTCACAAGGACAGAACAGCTTGTTTAAACTAAATTAGGTGGTTATAAAGATCAATAATTACACAAAATATACCCTCAAGCCCTAGGTGTTATTTTAGCAAATAACACAAAAAGGGGGAAAAAATGAGAATGGGAAAAATAAACCAAGGCTGCCCTTCAAAGAATTCTCCCCACCCCTCTCTCCACCTTGATTTTCTGAGACAGGGTTTCACTATATACCCCAGCTAGTAACCTTAAACTCATTAAGCTGCCCAGGAGGATGACATGCGTGTGCCACTGGGCCAGGCACTGTTTGTCAAACAAGAACTGCAGTTGCAAAGCATGCACTGTATGCAGATCTGCTGCAGGTTAGGCTAGACTGTTTCCCAAGAACATAAACAGGAAAAATGTAAAAGTCGGTTGCATTAAGACATTAGTTGTCAACTAATGTTGGAATTCAAAAAGAACTCTATATTCTTTTACAAAGAATCACAGGCCATCTATGAATGAATGCACCCAAATGTTAGCTTTCAGGGGTTATAAAAAAAAAGAAAGTTGGTTTTATGGGTTAAAGAACATCTCGTGTAACTCAGAAAAAGTCAGCAACTTCTCAGTTCTCATCCCACACACAGAAAAGGTTGTAAGCATTATGCAAGCACACAGCACTTGGGAATCTTTTCCTTCTTCAAAAAAAAAGTTTATTTTTTAATTCCTTAATTCAGTAGCTAGACAAGTATTACTTTCTCCTCTGGAGGCTCAAGTTTCTTTCATTTCAAAACACCACTCTTGAGGATAAATTCTCCTCTTAAAAAAAAAAGACATAATCATGTCACTCAGAAAGAGGGGGCAAAAAGTCAGAAGACAAAACTGGAGACAGTTCTGTCAGTCTTATGTAACTTACTTTAAGTTGGAATTAATTCAGTAGTTCAACCAAAACCTCGGGTTTAGGCCCAAAAATGAACACTTTAAAATATTCTCCATACATACATTTTTTAAAAAAACTAAAAGGATCTTATTTTTTTAAAATACATGCAACTAGCAAGGTACAGTGCCAAGATAAACAAGCTAAACTGGATTAAAAATTAAAAGCAAGGCCAGGCATAGTGAGTGACTTTTAATCCCAGCCCTTGGGAGGCAGAGGCAGGCAAATCTTCTAAGCTTGAGGCCAGCCTGGTCAATAGAATAAGTTCCAGGCTAGCTGGTCCCTGTCAAAACAAAACCAAAAAAAAAAAAGAAGGAAGAAAAGAACGAAGGAAGAGGGAGGAAAGAAGCCCAGGAATTCTTATGATAAGTAACAAATAATTGATAATATTGGATATAATTTAAGAAAAAAAGCTAGTTTATTAATACTAATTTTTGCATATCATCGTGTAACTACACATTATCTACCAAAGAAATTAAAAAGTAACTGTCAAAAGCAATAGTTTTTGTTCATCCAACTTGTAAACACAACTCTGAAAATGTAGCAATTATTCCAACCTAGTTAAATTGCCTTTAATTTTTACAAATTATTTCATCAGGTGCAAATAAGTATCAAACCTTACGAAAACATTAATTTTACACAGCAATTATCCTACCAGGCAGGCCCTGAATGGGATTCAACTACCAGCTATGTATTAACTACATTTCACATGGAGACACTTGAGCCCCGTGTAATCGTGGCCACAGATTCCGGCATTGCTTTGGGAACTGCTGTTTGCTTAATCAAGCACCGAACTGCAGGTTCACCTTTCTAAAAGGTCCGAAAGCAAGAGGTCAAGTTTCACTATCTACTTTTCCTAAACGAATTAGGGTTTGGGATTTCAGTGGGAATGACCAAGTTATCAAGAAGCCATCGCCCTACAGAGACATTTAATAACAATACTTTCTCTGTCTTTCACTCAACCACTTCGATTAAAATTTCCACTATAATTCAGACACACAAAAAGCTGATTCCACGGCCTCAAGGAAAAGTGTCCTCTGGGAACAAACCCTGAGATCCTGCATACCTTACACCTTTCAAAGGGGGCAAGGGGAAAGAAAAGACTGTAAAACATTGTAGTGACATTACCTTGCTCGTCTTGTGATCAAACCAGACGAGAGCATGGTTCCTTGACAGCACTTTGCAATCAAAGGTGGCATTATTTTGGGCTGGTCGACAGCGAGCCACCGAGCGGCCAATCTTGATGGGCTCGTCCAGGTAGACATGACGCTCCTGAAATGGGTGCGAGTTCGGGCGGCAAGTGAAGATGGCCAAGGCTGACGGCATCGAGGACAGGCTGGGGGGGTGTCTCTACCAGGGACAATGAGGAGCTCCTCCAGGTTCGGAACGCTCTTCACAAGCCTATACCCCTATCCCCCCAAAATTTTTAAATTAAAACAAACTGTGCATTGTCTAAGCATAACCAGTGAACATCAACAACTCTTCAATTGGACAGGAAGACAAGCCAGCGCAAGCCCCATCACCTCCTTTAAAACACAGAGGCTCCTTAACCAAAAAAAGTCCCCTGCCAGCAGCTTTCAGTCCATCTTCCCTAGGAAGAAAAGGCTCAAACATTGGCCAGCTTCGGCCAAGAAAACTCCTGGAAGACAGTTTGGGGACGGAAGGTATCCAGGCAGACGAGTCACACACCAATTCTTGGGTGTTCTTTGAGATCCCGGCCGCTTCTCCCCTACTGTAGCGGAAACGGTGCAGCACTGCAGCATGAAGAGGGTCTGGCTGGGTGCAGCCAGGAAGGTCCTTCGGGGCCCAAGGGAGAGGAGCCGAGGACCTCCGGGCGGCCACCGCCGGTCCTCGGGGGCCTCGGGGATGAGAAGAGGCGCGGGGGTCGACGAGGAGGGCTAGAGGACCAGCGGACCGGAGCGCATGGCC
>LOJH01023859.1:0-17032 GCA_001685095.1 Ellobius talpinus | reverse complement strand
AATACAGCCTTGTCCACATAGGGAGTTTCAGGTAAGACTTGGTTTTTATAAAGAACTTGTTATTTAGGGATATGGGACAGATGTCTAGAAATATTGTCTTTATAAAGAGGGCATTAGCAGAATTTGGGCAGGAGAGATATGGTTAGAATAGAGGATGAAGGACACATTGTCCTCGATTTACTGGCAGGGAGTCCACTGGGAAGTGAAGAGCTGCTGTGCTCAGAGTGCTGCTTAGATTCTCAAGGGAGGAGTAAGTCATCCAGTCACACAACACCATTTGCCTAGACGTGTTTCCCAGTTCCAACTCTCCCCTTCTCTGCTCCTCATCTGTATGCAATCCATTTTTTTATAATTTTTTTATGATTTATTTATTTTATGTTCATTGGTGTGAAGGTGTCAGATCCCCTGGATCTGGATTTTCNCTCTGGAAGAGCAGTCAGTGCTCTTAACCACTGAGCCATTTCTCCAGCCCTGCTGGAGGAAGTCACTGAAGGATGATGTTGTGAGGTGGCTGCCGTGCTGGTATAGACATGGGGGTCTATACACGGGTCTTGGGGTGGTGAACATTTATTTAGCCCAGGATGATGTCATGCCATTCTGATTTGGCTCCCCTGTGAGCCTATTAAGCTCAATTAAGGGTAATTTCCTTTTAAAGGATTACATTTTGACTTTCACCCCTCTGTGATTTAGCTCAAACTCAATTTTAAATTTAAGTTCAAGTCAGGTTTAGCTGTCTCCAAATCATTCATTGTCTTTTTCTTGATATAAAACTGTCTCTGGCAACAAGGCACAGACATTGAGGCTTCTCAAGCCGCTAGTCAGGCAAAGAACTTCTCATTTGGCTCCTCTGTGAAATGGGCTCTGAGGAACTGGATGCCACATTGGCTTATCATGGGGACTGAAGAGAGTAAAAACACGAAACCCTAATGGTTATTTCCATTGCTAAAGCATGTTATCTACACCAGTAGTTTCATGAGCAAGGCTACATGGGAAGGCCCTCTTTGGCATCGATGCATAAGAGCTTTAGGGTTTAGCAAGGGGAGGTTAGAAGTCAGAATCAGCATGTGTGCATATGCATGGTGCTCAAAAAGAAATGGCAGCCATGCAATACAGAGTTGCTCCTCATGGTGTGGGGCGGTAGGCTCAGTTACTGTTCTTAGTTACTGTTCTCTACTGTGAAGAGAAGCTATGGCCAAAGCCACTCTTATAAAAGAAAGCATTTAATTGAGAGGTTGCTTACAGTCTTAAAGGATTAGTCCATTATCATCACGGCAGGGGAGCAGATAAGGCAGGATGCAGAGCTTTGAGAGCTTTACATCTGCAGGCAGCAGGCAGAGGGAGTGGAGACTGAGTCTGACCTCAAAGCCCATCCCCAGTGACACGCCTCCTCCAACAAGGCCACACCTCCTAATCCTTCCTAAATGGTTCACCAACTAGGGCTAAGCATGCAAATATATGAGCCTATGGAGAGAGAGGGAGAGAGAGAGGAGAGAGAGAGAGAATAGAGAGGGAAGGAGAGAAGGAGGAAGGGAGGGAGAGAGAGAGATGCATGCTGTGTATGATATGGTGAGGATTTGACCATAGGCTGTCTCACACTCAAAACAAGTGCTCTGCTAACTACTAGCTGAGCTACATCTCAATCTTCAAGCACATGGTTTTGACAAGAAGGAAGTTACTCTCAGATGGCCCTGTGGGGACCCGGCAGGAAACAGCCACAAGGAGCCTTCTATTGAGGCTGTACACCTCGTCAACAAATGTTTGTTTGGCTCCCACTCTCTTCTAGGGACTTTTTCTTACTGCTATGACCTAGTATCTGACACCAAACGCCTTAAGGGGGGGTACTGTTTCTTTTGGCTCATGGTTTGACTCGGTGAAGTCGTGGCAATGGGAGTCTGAGGTAGCCAGTCACATTGGTCACATTGTGTTCCCAGTCAGGAAACTGGTGTTCAGCTGGCTTCTTCCTTCCTCCGTTTACTTTGTTTTCATTCTGGGCTTCTGGCCCATGGAATGGTGCCACCCATGTTCAAGGGAGATCTTCAGTGGAGATGCCAATAAAAATTGACCATCTCAGAGTATGTCCAAATAAGTAACTATATAAAAAATACAATGTCTTGTGAGGCATACATTGTAGCAAACAGGCAATAAACAAGACACACAATAGATGAGTAAACTTATTTTCCAGAAAGAAGAATAGGCAGGTAAGGAGAATTTTGATTGAGCATTGACTATCTGTTTACTTAAAGAAGGACAGCAAGGGGGCTGGAGAGACAACATGTCAGTTTGGAGCACCTGTTGCTCTCACAGAGGACCTGGTTTGGTTCCTATTACCCATATGGTGGTTTAAAAACACCCATAACTCCAGCTCTACGTGATCAGACACCCTCTTCTGATCTACATGGCACCAGACATGCGTGTGGTGCACATACATACATACGGGCAAAATACTCATACACATAAAGGAAATCTAAAAAAACAAAAAACAAGAAGGCTAGCATGCTTGGGGTGGAGAGAGAAACAGCAGAGCTGCAGTCATCATCAGGAAAGTTCATGGGAAGGGGCAGGTCAGTTTAGTTCAGGTGAGAACATGGCCATTCCTTGGCTGAAATGAGAAACTGAACAGAGAATTGTTCTGCGCCGACTCTTGTTTTCAAGGCGCTGTGTTGGTCGCTACGCTGAGAACAGACTCAAGGGTACTTGGATACAAGCTCCCGGGGCTACTCTAGACAACTGGACAGAGGATGATGTTAATAATAACTTGGACCAAGGAGATAGCAAGGTCACCGTGTGTGTGCAAATACGGGTACGCATACATGTCTATGCAGATGTTTATGTGTTTGTGTGTGCATGTAGAGGCCAGAGGTTGGTGTCCTGTGTCTTCCTCAGTCACTTTCCATCTTAGTTCTTGAGACAGGTTCCCTCACTGATCCTGGAGCTCACCAATTTAGCTAGACTGTGTGGCCGGCAGGTATCAGGGATCTTCCTGTCGCCACCTCCCCAACACTGGGATAACAGGCCTGTGTGTCTCTGCCTTGCTTTTGCATGAGTGCTGGGGACCTAATAGGCCCGTATGTCCCCGGCCCCTAGATATACTTTTAAGCCAAAGTCAGCTGGGTGTCCTCTCGATTTTGATGTGAAATGTGAAAGAAATATGAGTCATCAAGGTCTAGTGTTGGGCCAGAGCAACCAGAATAGTGGGAAAGGTTGCTGAAGAAGAGCTTTGGATTACCCATTCCAAATGGATGTAGATGGAGTTAGCTGGCCATGCGTCTGGAGAGGATAACTTATTAGTTACTTCCAGTTGCAAGCCTACCTTCATTGTCTGTCTACAGTAATGGAGCTGGCTCCTATAAAGCTTTCACTTTGTCTTCTAGCGTGCTATCCTAGTTTCTTAGCAAAATGCATCAGAGGGGCAGACACAGCGAGCAGGAATGCATTCTCATAAATGTTTCACGGTAGACCCCTGCAGTACAGCGTCTACAGGGCACCGGGCCTATAGAGGATGACAGCCCACAGCACGAGGCACTCCCTGTGGGTAGCTTTCTCAAATCTTGTGTTATTTTGTACAAGTTCTTAGGTGAAGTATCAACTAACAGATAGTTTTCCCCAGTGCCTAAAGGGACTGTTCTCCCTGAGTCCAATTAAGGCAACAGCCCCACAAACATCATCCTATAGAGCCGGGCAGTGATAGCACACACCTTTAATCCCAGCACTCAGGAGGCAGAAGCAGGCAGATCTCTGTGAGTTCAAGGCCAGCCGAGTCTACAAGAGCTAATTCCAGGCCAGGCTCCAAAACTACAGAGAAACCCTGTCTCAAAAAAAAGCAAAACAAAGCAAAAAAAATCATTCTATGGACTACAGCTGCACCCCCAACTGAACCTGGAACTCAGCCCTGGGATGTGAATAGAGGCACCTGCTTCCAGACATGTATCTTCCTTTCCTGCTCCATCTCATCTCAGCCCTATGGTGGGGGCTGTTCCCCAATTCACCATTCCTTTTTTATTAGTGTTTACCCACTGCTAGCCAACTCTCTACCACTCCAGTCTTCCACAATAATTACACTAAATTGTCCCTGTCCAAATGACTTAAGGACTCTGTCTCCTGATTAGGTCTTGACTGGTGTGTCAGGTTCAGCAGAGAGATTCAGGAAGGCTGGAGACAAATGAGAGCTGCTGCCAGCAGATAAAGGCTGCTTAGCACCACGTGGTCACCATGGGAGAGACGCCAAAGAGAAACAGAAACATTTCCACAAAAGTCAAGAAAGGAATAACAACAACACAGAGGGATGGAAAGAAAGGTTTTCCAGGAAATCAAGATTAATAAGTTTACAGGGTAGGACTTATCAGTGGGGTCAAATATTACTTGATGGAGTCAAAGCTGTTAAACTCTGTGAAGAGTTCCTTCTGGACGGGTCTTAAGCTCCTGTCTGGGCATTTGAGCCATCTGAAGGTGACTGGAGCCTGGTGGGTCAGATCAGAACCTCTTCAGGTGAGAACAGGGCATGCAGCCGGCTGAGCACCTTTCTCTAGAAAGGGGTTTCTTAATTAGGATCAAATAGAAGGCAGCCACTTATTTATTTATTTGCTGGTTTTTCTAGACAGGGTTTTTGTATGTAGCTTTGGAGCCTGTCCTGGCACTCACTCTGTAAACCAGGCTGAGCTCGAACAGAGATCCACCTGCCTCTGCCTCCCGAGTGCTGGAATTAAAGGCATGCACCACCAGCATCTGGCTTAGAAGGCAATCTTAATGAGGGACAGATGGGGTAAGAATCCACCTGAAGCTGAGCCTGCAGCAAGCATGCCCTAGACACACCTGGAGGCTTTTCTCAGGCCCTGCCCAATATCTCAGCCTCTGTTTGCCCCACCCCACCCCACAGGGGGTGGAGAGCAAGGAAGGACTTGTATGTCCATCATCAAACTCCCTCTGCTGTTCACCTCTGCAGCCACTGGACTCTCATGGACAACTGCCAGTCTAAAGGTAACCTCAAATTACTCTTGAATGGTCCCTGAAGATGTTTGGTACCACAAGGTGTAGTTGGGGTGTGGAGGTAGAAAAGTGGGTATTTCTGGTTAAGCGTCTGGGCAAAATAATTACAGAGCACAGTGCTCAAATTGTAGAGAATGCACTGTGTCTCGGTTACCTATGGCAGAACAATGTGGCCAGCCTGTGACCCAGTACATAAAAGCCAGCACAGCACGGACTTTGTTTCCTTTGCTGAGAATATAAGGCTCTTTACACACACACACACACACACACACACACACACCCCACGTTATTCATTTAGTGCACGTGTGTATTCATTGGGAGAACAGATGGGGGTGCAGCATGAAGCTAGATGTCAAGGATGACTTGCGGGAATCAGTTCTCTCCCATGTGGGTCCTAGGGCTCAAACTCGGGTCATCAAGCTCGGGGTGTACACCTGTACCCACTGAACTAACTTTGGGAAAACAGTTTTGCAACAGCTGTAAACGGCCTGTGATCAGCTAGATGGCAAGAAGCAACTGGAGCAAGACCTTTCTCTCCAAAATCATCGAGAGATTCAGGGCTGTCTCTACCTCTGAAGAGCTTGGCCCCGGATGTTGTCTCTTACCTAGGGCCGGGACTACAGATGCAAGGTGAGACCTGCCTGGGAGTGGATTTCAGTGATGTGATCTGAAAAAGCTTTTTCTTCCCTCCATCCTGCCCTACTCAGTCTGTGGGTCAGTAGAGCTCCAATGAACCGAGATGTGAGCCATGCATGGCAGGGGATTTAACTTATCTGAACACATCGCTTGTGAAAAGGCTTTTTGCAAGCCCTTTATCTGGGTCAAGGATGCTGAATCCCTGCTAAAGAAAGTAAGCGAAGCCTTCGCAGATAGGGGAGCACAGGTTTCCTTGAGGAATTGGCTGCTGCAGACTCTGGCCTCTGTGGCTAGCCTTGAATGGCTTTCCAAGCCCTGGCCTCGTTTCTTCAGCTTTCAATGTGGGGGATGAAAGGCAGTTCAGAGCTGGAAAGGGTTCTATCCTGGAACTCCTAGCTGTCAGTGCTAACGAGCTGTCTGCAGAACTCCGCCAGGCTTGGAAGGAGCCTTTCCCGTACTCCCCGTGTAAACAGCCACTGTACAACGGCACATTTGCTGCCCTAGCAGAGTACAACTGGCCTTTTTGCTTTGAGGCTCTCCAAGATAAGAGGGTTCAGAATGGTGGCAGAAGAGACAAAATAAGAATATTCATTCCCAAATGTTAGCCTGGCTGCCCTGCCCATGGCCGGGAGGGGGCACTGTGGTTCAGTTGCCTAAGATGCTTTCATACTGGTGTTTCTCTTACCGCAGGAAAATATGCATAATGAAAGTTTCATTGTTTTAGGTGTATAGTTCAGTAGCATTTACTAATTTGTATTATTGTACAGACATGGCTCAAATATCTCCAGAACTTTATGTTAGCTTTATTTTAATGAAGCTTTTTGTTGTTGTTGTTGTTAATTTCTTTGCATTTGAAGTATACTTTGGTAATAACCTTGGCCTAAGATTCTTCGTCATAGTCCTTAACCACTACACACCTGCAGACAGCCACATAGCAGATCAATTTTGCAGAGGATAGGATTCTCCTAGTTTCTCGGGTTGATTTGGTATTCTGCCCAATGGGCCTTCACTAAACTGACATACACAGGCTAATCACACAAAGATGGGCTTGGCTTCAGGATCCCACATGCTAGACCATCATAGATGAGGGCAGTCTCCCACACCTCTCGTAAAACAGTGCTAACATGTCCATCACATCTCTAACAACAATGCCTTCCTTAGCTAGGGTGGCAGGTAATGGGTAACATGTACCCCAAACCTCCAGGTCTTAGGATTGCCATACAAAGAGCGGTATCTTATTATTTTTAATTATTTCTATGAGTGTTTTGCCTGCATGTGTGTCTATGTATCCATGAGAGCACTGTCCCCAGGGGCCAGAGGCGGGCAATGGCGTTTATGGGACTAACTTTCAGGCTATGAGGAGCCTGTGGTGCTTTGACTAAGAACTCCCCCCCATAGACTCATATATTTGAATTTTTACTCATCAGGGAGTGGATGAAAGGATTAGTAGGTGTGGCCTTGTTGGAGTGGGTGTGGCCTTGTTGGAGTGGGTGTGGCCTTGTTGGAGTAGGTGTGGCCTTGTTGGAGTAGGTGAGGACTTGTTGGAGGAATTGTGTCCCTGGGGGTGGGTTTTGAGGTTTCTAAAGCCCTAGCCAGGCCCAGTGACTCTCTCTCCCTGGTGCCTGAGGATCTGGTTATAGAACTCTCAGCTATCATGTCTGTTGCCACAGCAATATGCTTGGAGATAATGGACTAAACCTCTGAAACTGTAAGCAAGTCCTTTTTCTAAGAGTTGTCATGGTCATTGTGCCTCTTCACAACAATAGAACACTGACTAAGACAGAGCCACAGTGTGGGGGCTGGGAATTGAACTCCGGTCCAGCGCTTTTAACTGCTGAGTCATCTCTCCAGCCCCAGCATTTTCATTTTTAATGAACGTGTAATTGTACAAGTGTTTAAAGATGAGGTCACCATCTCAGATATTTATCATTTCTTTGTGTTTGGAACTCTAAAAATCCCATTTTAAAATACTCATTTACACACACACACAAGCACACACACACACACACACATCCACGCACTAGCAGATCAAATGGCAGCTCTCTCTATTCTGCTTCTCTGCAGCATTCAAAGTGTTCTCTATGATAGCTGCACTAATTTACATCCCCACGCAGCGTATTATAAGACTTGGCTTCACTTTTGTCCTCATTGCCATCTGAGTGGAGAGAGAGAACCTAGGGTGAGTTTTACATTGCTCTGATAATGAGCAGTATTTAGTATTTTGTCAGGTACCTGCTTGGATGTGTGTGTGTGTGTTGTGCTGAGAAATGGATGTCTATTCAGGTCATTTGTCCATTTTTTAAATCAGATTGCTGGGGTTTTGTTTTTTGTTTTTGCTGTTGCATTCTTTGAGTTTTGACGATAACCCCTCGAGAGAGCTGTAGTTACAAGTCTCCCATTCTATGTGCCATCTCCTCACTCTGTTTCTTTTGCTCTCCAGAGCTTTAGTTTGATGAAATTCTGTCTATCAGTTTTTACTTTCATTGACTATACTTTTAGAGTCATATTTTAAAAAACAAAAAAACAAACAATTGCTCTAACAAGTGTCCTAAAGCTTGTCCTCTGCATAAGTTTACTAGTGTCATAGGTTGCATCTTCCATGGAAAATTTTTGATTGTGTGAGTGTCTTGAAGAGACAGCTCCACTTATCCCCATGGCAACACCGTTTGCAATAGACAAGGTGGAATCAACCTAGAAACCCACCAAGGTTATGTTTTACAGATAAAGAACACTTGGATGTGAATGTGTAGAGCTGTTCAGTGTGCTCTATTCCCTTCTGTCCATCCATGGTCTCTTTGTGTGTGGGTACCATGAATCTTTGGTTGCCATGACTTATAGTTTGTTTTGAAGACAGGTATTGTAATGCCTCCAGGTTTGTTCCTTTTGCTGAGAACTGCTTTGGTTGGGCTGAATTTTCTGTCATTCCATACAAATTCTAAGAATGTTTTTGCTGCTTCTGTGGAATTTTGGCAGAAGTTGCCTGCAGTTCATAGACATAAGGATATTTTATTTTTTACTATTTTTTAAGGTTAGTATATGGTGCCGTGAGTTTCGTCATAACGTCGCCATACATCTGTGCCACTATATTTCCTTCTCATTTGCTCCCTTCTCCCAGGTCCCTCCCCCGCTCCAGCTGGTTTCCTTTCTTCCACCAATTAGTTTCTCCTTCTGCTTTATTATTACATGGATTTAGTTATCGTCTCTATATTTCCCACTTCCCTTTAGTTCTCTTTCTGGAAAGATGGCTTAAGTGGTTAAGAGCACTGGCTGCTCTTTGAGAGGACCCAGGTTGAATTCCCAGCATCCACACAGTAGCTCGTGACCTTTTATAACTCCAGTCTCAAGGTGATCCAACACTTCTTCTGGCCTCTGCAGGCCTCCATGCTTGTAGTGCACAGACAGACAGACAGGCAGGCAGGCAAAATACTCATACATATAAAAAATAGCAAATCTTAAATCCCCCTAATTTTTTAAAAAAAGATCGCTTTCTCCCATTTTATAATCTTTCTAGTTTTGTGACCTATACACACGCACTCACACACATACACACATAAATGCGACACATGAAATTGTAAATCTAAATTCTATGTAGAAAAGAAAACACATCTGTCTTTCTCAGTCTAGCTTGTTCCTCTTAACACAATGGTCTCTATTTCCATCCGTTTTCCTGCAGTTGCTATGATCACAATTTTTTTATGGCCACATCCCATTGGATGTAAGTACCATGATCATTATCCAATCAACTCTTGACTGATACCCAGACTGGTTCTATTTCCTGACTGTTGCGAGCAGGTGCAACAGTCAACATGGATGTGAACGTATCTCCGTGGTGGGCTGACTTAGAGTCCTCTGGGAATATACCCAGAAGCGGTGTAGATAGGTCATGCGGTAGCCCTGTTGCCAGCTTTCTGAGGAATCTCCCTATTTCCATAATGGCTGCACAAGTTTGAGTTCCACTGGCAGCATGTAAGGGTTCCTCTCTCATGTCCTTATCATTTGATGCCACATGATATTTTAACCATTCTAACTGGAGTGAGATGGAACCTCAAAGCAGTCTTAATTTTCATTTCCCCGATGACTGAGAGTGTTGAACACTTTTTAAAAACATGTTTATTGACCATTTATAGTTCTTCTCTTGAGAGCCATCTTATTAGTTCATTAGTCCATGTATTGAGCAGATGATTCCCTTTTCCTCGTATTTACTTTCTGCAGCCCTTTGTGTATCCTAGATATTAATTCCTTGTCTGGTGTGTAGTTGGCAGAGATTCTCTCCAATGCTGTAGGCTGTCTCATCTGGAAGTTTCCTCTACTGTGTAAAAGTCTTTTAATAAATACCATTTGTTAGTTCTTGGTACTGTTTCCTTTTAGAGTCATTTTCAGAAAATCCTGACCAATACCTAAGTGTTTTCCAATTTTATGGGAAACTCTAGCAGTTTCAGAATGTCAGGTCTTATATTAAAGCCTTTGATCAACTGCGAATGGATTTGTATGCAAGGTGAAAGATCCATGTCTCATTTCATTTTTTGATGTTTGACAAGCCATTTTCCTAGCACCATTTGTTGAAGAGGCTCTTTTTGTTTTTTTAATGTTTACATTTATTAATTTACTTTAGGAATGCGTGGGGGGTGTATATGCCACAGCTTGCAACTGGAGGTCAGAGAACAACATGCTTGAGGAAGGGAATTGGTTCTCTCCTTCAACCACGTGGGTTCCAGGGATATCGATTCTAGGTTGTCAGGATTGGTGGTCCCAATGCACATTTTTGAAAGCTTTGCTAAAAGTTTGATGTCTGCAAAGGTGTGAATTTATTTCTGGATCCTCTATTCTGTTTTGCTGATCTGTACATCTGTCTTTCTGCCAGCACTGTGTTTTGTCACTATGGCTCGGTAATATAGTTTGAGATCAGGTATTGTAATACCTCCAGCTCTATTCTGTCTACTTAGAGTTACTTCCATATGAACTTGAGGATTTTTTTTTAGTTCTGTGAAGAATGCCATTAGCACTTTCATGGAGATTACTTTTGGAAATATAATTTTCACAATATTATTTCTATCAAATCCATGATCATTGTGAGATTTTTCCAAATCTTTTAGTCTTTTCAACATTTTTTCTTTAGTATCTTTAAGTTGTCATCGTAAAAGTCTTTCATATCCAGGACTGGGAGATGGTTCAGCAGTTTAGAGCTCTTTCAGAGAACCCAAATTCAATTCCAAGTCCCTACTTGGTAGTCCCTGAAGTCATCTGTTATTCCAGGTCCAAGGGCTCCAACACCCTCTTCTCATCTCTTTGGGTACAAGACACAGGGTGCACAGACACACAGGCAGTCAAAACACCCATAAATACAAAACACTCAAACATTTTAAAAAGCCTTTTATTTCTCTGCTCAGGTCTATTCCTAGGGGCTTGGGTGGTTTTGTTTGGTTAGTTTGTGGTTTGTTGTTTGTTTTTGCTTGTTTAGCTGTTGTGAATTTTTTCCTGATCTCCTTTCTCAGCAAGTTTGTTATGTAGAAAAACTACTTTCCTTGCCCGTCAATTCTGTATATTACTATCTGACTGAGAGTGTTTATCATATGCACTAGTTTGATGATGGAATCCTTAGGGTCTTTGAAATACAAGATGGTCTTCAAATAGGGATAATTGGAATTTTTCCAAATTTGTGTCCCTCTTATTTTTTTGTCATATCATTGCAAGGCTTTTGAGTGTTATACTTAAAGAGTGGGGAAGCTGACTCCCTTGTCTCATCCTACCTTTTAAAGGACCTGTTCCATTTTTACCATTAGTGTTGGCTATCCCTTTGTCATACATGACCTTTATTATGTGCAGATATGTTCCTTTTAGTCATTTTTTGAAACCATTTTTTAATTTTTATTTTTATGTATATGGATATTTTGGCAATATATGTCTGTGCACCATATGTATATAGTGCCCATGGCCAGAAGAGGGCAATAGATCCCTGGAACAGAACTTAACAGATAGTTATGAGCCACCATGTGGATGCTGGGAATTGAACCCTGGTCCCCTAGAAGAGAGCAGTCAGTGCTCTTAACTGCTGAGCCCTCTTGAGGCCTTTTATTATGAAGGGCTGTTGAACTTTGTCAGAAGCCTTCTCTGCTTTGAAATAATCAGGAGATTTCTATCTGTAAGCCTAAGGATCAGTAAATGCATGCTAGGTTGCTTTTACTGACTTGTGAATCAAACTTACATCTCTATGACAAAAACATGATCTCAATGTGCCACTGAATTTGGTTTTCAGGCACTTTATTGAGAATTTCTGCATCTTCATTCATTGGAGAAGTTGGCAGATAGTTTTCTCTTTCTCGTGTCCTTATCCAGTTTTGTTCTCAGGGCAATTCCATGGTATGGTTTTAGTGATGTCTCTTCTCCTTCTGATTTACGGGACAGTTTGGTGAGTAACACGGTTAGCTTTTCTTCAAAGGTTTTGGGGAGGTTTATTACTGCCTCAGTTTTGTTGGCTGGTGTGAACTTGCTTGTTTATATCTCTTGATTTAATTTTGATAGGTCATACATACCTGTGAACGTTTCTATTCTTTAGTTCTAGTGGTTTTGTTTGCTTCTGTTGTGGTAGTGGTGTTTTGTTTTTTAATTTAAGTTTTAAATCAAAGTATGCCTCTAATGGTATTTCAGAATCTGTAGTAATATGGAGGTATTTTTTGTTTTGATTTTGGTCTCTAATTTTATTCATTTGGATCTTCTCACTTTTTGTTTTTGTTAGACTAAGGATTTGTCAATCCTGTAAGGTGTGTGTGTGTGTGTTTCTCCCCCCCAAAAAAAATACCAGCACTTTGGTCAATTCTTTTAATCTCCATTTCATTCATTTCTGGCCCGACCTTTCCAATTATTTTTTTGCCTCCTTCATGGGTGGCCAGAGTTCTTCTCTGTCCCTTTCTTTGGGACAGCTTTCATTCTCTTTACTCTGGCTCCATCCTTCACCAACTCATAGAAGCAGCCCCTAGTCCTCAGCCATCTTCCCTGGTGGTGTGGACATTTTAACAATACCACTTCTCCCAATCCACTAACGTGAGATATCATTTTAGCTTTGTATGTATATACTCATCAGTGTTTGTCATTTTTATTGCCAAGATCATCAGTTGTTTGGTTAAATTGAGCCCTAGGTTGTCGGTTTCTTTGAAACTATCATGACTAGGGTTCTTTTCTGGATTTCTTTCTCAGCAATTTTGTCATTATTTTAAAAGTTACTGATTTGTGCTTGATTTTATGGTGTTGGCTATGATTTGTCATATATAATGTATATTGTATGTTCCTTCTAATCCTAATTCTTTTAGATCATTGTTAATTTTGATTGAATGCTTTTTTTGCATCTATTCAGATAATTGTGTGGTTCTTAGCAATCACTGTGTCAACATGATATATATGCATCTCTGTTCTCAGTGTATAATCTTTTTGATGTGCTGTTGCTAGTATTTTTTAAAGTATTTATTAATGCGTTCATTTATATGTGTATGTATATGAATGTACACGTGTGTGGGCATGTGCATGTTGTGATTGTTCTGTGAAGGTCAGAGGACAACTTTCAGGAATGTTCTCTCCTTCCATCACAAACGTCCCAGAATTGAAGCTTACTGTTTTCACTGATGAAGTGAACTTCTCGTAGGCAGCATGCCACTGGATCGTTTTAAAAGTCCAATCAGCAAGTCTGTATATTTTTTTCTTGGGAGATTTAATTCATTCAGATTCAAGGTTATTGAAAAGTATAGACATACTCTCATCTTTTTGTTTGGTTTGGTTTGGTTTGGGTTTTTTTTGAGACGTGGTTTCTCTGCGTGGCCCCAGCTGTCCTGGATTTGCTCTGTAGACCAGGCTGGCCTTGAACTCAGAGATCCACTTGTTTCTGACTCCCAAGAACTGGGATTAAAGGTGTGTGTCACCACTGTCTGCTCATCATTGTTTTTTTGGTTGTTTTGTGTACCCTTTGTTCCTTTCCTGCTTTATTGTCTTTGTAACTTGGTACTTTCCTTTATTGATAAAGGTTGATTCTCTTAACTAATTAAACTTTTAAGGTAGACATCTTTCAGTAAAGCCATTCATAACAATGAGACCAATCTAAGTTCTGATTTGCCAAAATGCTAAGTAATGCTTAGTAAGAGAAAATGAAGGGGCCACAGAGCAGTGTGTGCAGTGCACAGCATAAACATTTGTGCTTGCACAGCTTTAGAAACAACACAAATCACTGAGGAGGATTAGCTATAGAAAACAGGAATGTGGGGCTGCAGAGAAGCCACAGAGGTTAAGAGCTTGCTGCTCTTCCAGGGGACCCACATGGTACTTTGCCACCACCTGTAACTCCAGCTCCAAGGGATCTGATGCCCTTTTCTGGCCCCCATGGCCACCTCTGCTCACATGTGTGCACCTACCTACCCACAGACATATGTCTGTTTAGTTAAAGATAAAATAAAAAAAATCTCTAAAGAAAATAGGATCACATTTCTGGGATAGAAAGGATTTTAACTTTATTTGTTTTGTGCTGTTTGGATTATTTAATAGATCATTGTGTGTGTTATTTGCATTTAAAAATTTTAACTCTTGTAATTTTTAGTCTCTATTTTTCTTTAATGTTTAATATTTCCACTAATTTCAAGTTTCATTTCTTTTAGTTTTCATGAGTTATATTATCAATTTATTTGAATTTTTTCTCATTTTTATGTAAGCATGCAGTGCCACAAACTTCTTAGTATTTTATTTTGCTATATCCCATAAGGTGGTATGTTGTACTTTGAAATTTATTTACAGAAATTTAAATTTCCTTTTGATTTCTTCATTGATTTACTAATCACTCAAGAGAATGTGCCTAGTTCCCATACTTTTGTACAGTTTTCTAAAGTTCCCCTTGTTTAAGTTTTCTAGTATTATTATATTGCTATTAGAAGAGGTACACACTATGGTTTTCATTTTAAATATTTTCATGAGTACATTTACACATTACACAAATTGTATATTATATTATAAAATTATACATTTAATTTTGATATTTCATATATAAATATACCATACTTTGGTCATAAAAATTTAATTTTTGTTTTTCGAGACTGGGTTTCCCTGTATAACAGCCTTGCATGTCATAGAACTCACTTTATAGACCAGAATGTCCTTGAACTCACAGAGAAATGACTGCCTTTGTCTCCTGAGTGCTGAGACTAAAGGTATGTGCCACCATGCCCAACTTAGTTTTAATTTTTTTTAAATTTATTGAGAATCATTTTGTTACCTAAGATATATTCTATCCTGGGCAGTGTTCCTTGCGAAATGAGAAGAATATCTTTTCCACAACTGTTGGATGTCACATTCTCTACCATGTTTCATCTTAGCCAAACGGCTGAGAAGTGGCAGAATGCCGTGTTCTGTGAATGTCTGTTTGGTCTTTGTATAATTTAACTCTGATGGTCTTTATTGACTTATGTAATCATTTTGGATTTTTCATAAGTCCATTGATAAAAGTGGCTGCTTAAGTTCCCAACAGTTGTATTACCATCCATTTCTTCCTGTAGATCTAATGTGTTCAAGAGGACAGGGGCTAGGGAAAGAGGTGAGGTAAGGAACTAAAGAAGGCTGGGAAGGAGATCCATCAAAAGCAGGCAAGGGATCATGCTTACTTTGTTTCTCCCTGTAAGATGGAGAGGGTACAGTTTGTGTCAGGTAAGCAGGAAACAAAAAAAGGGACTTACTAAAACGAGCTCAGTTTATATGGGTGGATTAGATGCATGGCTGGATGGATTAGATGCATGGCTGGATGGATTAGATGCATGGATGGATACATGGCTGGATGGATTAGATGTACAGCTGGATGTATTAGCTACATTTCTGGATTCATGGCTGATTAGATGCATGGATGGATACATGGTTGGATGGATTAGATGCACGGCTGGATGGATTAGCTGCATTGCTGGATGAATTAGCTGCATGGATGGATACATGACAGATGCCTGGATGAATGAATACGACCTTCTTGCAAATAAGGGAGAATCTGGATGTCACAGGAAATCCAGCAAGACAGGAGATCTGGACCTGACCCAGGGACAGAGTTAGGGTGTTTAAGAAAAGAAGCTAGAGACTCACCTGACAAGCTTCCAGTTTGCGGATCAGGCCTGCTATGCTGGGAACTTCCCCAGAAATGTCTAGTGTAGGAAGAGAAGGGAGACCAGAGTGACAAGCTTGTGGGCAAGTTCTCTGAAAGCCGAGGAGGGCCAGAAAGCTCTGTGAATGCCAAAAGACCCAGGACAGGGTGACAGGAGAGGGTAAAATGGCAGCCTTTGTGTCCTTGCCAAGTTTGGGGAATTCACAATAGGAAAAGCAACAAGAAAGGAGGAAACGCAACAAGAAACAAGAAAGATGTCGCTTACTTAAATCCCAGTGGGAGATAATGAACATTCTTCTGTAAATGCCAACAGCTTTGATAGCTTTAGACAGCCAGATTTCATAAACTTCCTGCAGGAACTCCTCCGTCATTCCTTCTCATTGCCATCCTCCCCTCCTCATCCAAGCTGTTCTTAGAGCACAGATTACAGCCTGCTGTCTGCAAAGGGCTCTTACTCCACATCTCGTGTGGCATTGGCTTATCTTCATAGCCTTCCATAACTTGAATGCCTCACTCTCTGGCCTTTCATCTGCTGTCTCCCTTCCCATCTATTTTTACCCTTGTCATGCTCCTATCATTTTGCTACTGCCCATCCCCCTTGCTGTCCTGTCATTGTCATTCCTCCCCTATCCCCCTCCCGCACAGGCCCTCTTCCATGATCTGAATAGTACTGTCCTTTCACAGGTGGATTCCCACGCAACTGCTATTTTGGGGTTAGTTCTGTCTCCTACTTTGTGCCAGAAACCTGAGTATCTCAAGCCCAGATTCCTCATCTTAGCACACAAAAGAGCAAACTTGTCCCACATGGAACCCAAGAACACAGTGGGGTCTCTAGGCTTACTGTCTTCCCCAGGGTGACCTAGACAATAGATATGCTTGGTCTTTTCTGGTGGGATAGCTGAAGTGATTAACCCTTTCCCAAGAGGGTAGCGTCTTACCCTAACCTGACTGAGACCTTTTCATTCTAAGAATTAGTGACTTAGAGGTGGTTTTGACTGAGCCTTGACTTTGGACGCAAGCTCTGTCCGTCAGCTGATCCACACAGGGTCATCTAGTGGTTCCTTCTTCTTAGGGCGCCGATGGCCAATAAGAAATGGATGAAGATAATGGTATAGACACATTGTGGTTTTTATGAATGAGGCCCATTGATGATCAAGAAATGAATCCATCTGTACCCACTTGTTAAACTGTGAATTGACACTTCATGGGGTCGCCTAACTGATTATGCTGGCCATCAAAACATAGCAACAGTAAAGGTTTATCAATATGCTATCACCAAAACTTAATTCAAAACCAAGTCCA
>LOJH01023858.1:0-18267 GCA_001685095.1 Ellobius talpinus | reverse complement strand
GATAAGGAAAATGTGGTACATTTACACAATGGAGTACTATACAACAGAAAAAATGACATCTTGAAATTTGTGGACAAATGGATGGATCTAGGAAACATCATATTGAGTGAGGTAACTCAGGCCCAGAACGACAATATTGTATGTACTCACTCATAAGTGGCTTTTGGATGCAAAGCAAAGAAAAACCAGCCTATAATTCATAATTCACAGAGAACCTAGACAACAAAGAGGACCCTAAGAGAGACATACATAGATCTACATGGGAAGGAGAAAAAGCCAAGATTTTTTTTTTTGAGTAAATTGGGAGCATGAGGACCACGGGAAAGGGTAGAAAGGGAGGGGAGAAGAAGGAAGGGGAGTGGAAAAAATATATAGCTCAACAAAAACAATAAAAAAGAGTGTTTTTTATTTGATTTCCCCCATAATACTTCTGTATTACTTTTCCACACTCTTGTCCCATCTATTAGTATCTTCCCCATGTTCTGTTTCGCTTTCTTGCTCTTGTCTCTCTTATCTCCCTGTGTCTCTTCCTTCCTTCTGTGTCCAGCTTTATCTGTTCATCTCCTGCCTTTTATTCTCCCCATTTAATTCCACAGCTTAACTCTTTCCTCAGTTTATTTGTAATGATTTCTAAGTCTCAGCAGATCCAGTGTGAGTGAGGAGCTGCTCCCGATGTTTCCCCTGTCTGGAACCACTGCTAGACATTCTCCTGTGATCTTGTAAAGCAGATAGGGTGTTTCTCTAAGTTTATTGGAAAGCAAGGAAGAAAAAGCCATAATTAATTCATGTCCATTGTGGCTGGGTAAATGTCTAGTAACAATCGTTTAAAGATAACTGGTGGTTTTTCTGAGTGGTTACTCAGAGTCTTACACTGGTGTTGGAGGGGGGCTTTTTTCAGGGTGACTATTTAAGCCCTTATAGTGATGAGGAAAGAAGTTGGCTGTCTGCATAACCAGGTGGTTTTAAAACCCTCTTCCTAGTGTTGGAGACCCACACTTTGGAGCAGGCTAATTCTTCAGTGGCAAGCCTCATTTTCTGTACATTGAGTTATGTCTTGGTACCAGGCTTTATTGCAAAACTCTCAGACTTAAAGGATTTAAAGTTTATTATTGCTATTTTAGAGCAGGATGGAAAGGAAAGGAAAGAAAATAATTTTCCTGAGTGAAGGGACCTTGTTCTTCTAATAGCATTTTGATCTGAGGACTGTGCTGTGATAAATAACTCCGCCTGTAGAATCTGTATGAAATTAACCCTGGGAGAACCCCATATCTCCCTGAGGCTCGAGGTGGCCGATTATGATGGTGTGTAATCTGTTTTCACATCGTTTGGTACACAAATGTGTGTGTGAGCAGGGTTTAAATGCAGCCTGCCTTTGGTTTTTCTTTTCTATCCATTTGAAGTCTCCTTTAATAGGAATTTTTTTCTATCACTTGCTTGAATCTTCTCATTTTATCATGCTGCACTGTTAGCTGTTCGATGATTGTGTTTGAATGTAAACATGGAGTAGTGGAAAATTCTTAGAAGAAATTCCTCGATTTTTCTTGGATTTGCCATTTCTAGAAAAATGACATTTAAAAATATTTTTCTGTTTTTACAAATTCTACTAGGACATCATGGTTCAATTTTTTCTAATTATAAGTTAACTACTTGTTTCCTTAAAACTTCTGAAAGAGTACATAGTTTTAATTTATTTATAAAAATTCCAAGGTACTATATAAACTAACAGTATAATGAGAAGGAGTATTGAAACTTAAACTCAGGTAAAATGTTATTTGCACAATGTCTTCTTTTTGGAAGACGTTTCCTTGAACCACCTAAAAGTTACCTTTTGGGCAGTTATTTTTATGATATTTTTAGGTTTTAATTCTCTATGCTTGGCTTACTGGACATGTGAGGAAATTGTGGATAATTTTAGGTTGATAACTTGTATTCCCTTAAGTATGATTCATTTAAAAAGTCTTATTTGTGTTCTACTTAATTCTTGAAAATCCATGACCAAATATGTTTTGTGCTTAATCTTCAATTCGTGTCAGGTTTTGTCAAAGTTTTATTTATTTAATTTTATTTTGTAGTAATTCTAGGTTTACAAATAGTTGTAGGAGATAATGCAGAATGGTCATCCGTTCCCCTTTGCATGGAAACATTCATCTATGATAACATCTAGACATTGACCTTGACAGAGCTAAAGTACAGAACACTGGCGATCATCATGGTCTTTCATGCCTTTATGACCACACCTACTTCCCTTTCATAGAACTTGGAAAGCACTGATGTTCATTTCTATATGTTTATCATTTTAGGAGTTGTATAGATAGAATATGTACTAGGGAAGCTTTAGGGAATTGCCTTTAAAAAAACTCAGAATAATTCTTTGATACTTCATCTAGATTGTTGTAAATATCAGTATTTCATTCTGTTTTTGCTGTTGAGGACCTTCACATAGAGCAGTGGTTCTCAACCTTCTCAATGTTGTGATCCTTTAATACAGTTTCTCATGTTGTGGTGACCACAACCCTTAAATTATTTTGCTGCTACTTCGTAACTGTAATTTTGTAACTGTCATGAATACTGTTATGAGTCTGGTAGACAATCCACTGTGCAGAGCATCTAGATTGCTTCTTTTGGCTTTTACAGATAATGCTGCTATAAATATTTTTGCTTATAAATTGTGTCCATTTTTGGGGGGAAGGGGAATGATAAATGATCAAGAGTATGATTGTTGAGTTATATGTTAATTGCATGCTTGCTTTTAAAGAAACTTCATCTGACATTTCTTTTAAAACAGGGACTAAAATTAAGGAAAATTATAATAGATATTAATGAAAGTTACTTAAAACATGATTTTTTTGCTTCTGGAATTTTCTTTTTGATCCATTTGATATTTTCAGACCATGATGAATCAAAGCTAACTCAAACCATGAAAAGTAAACTCTGAATAATGGAGACTACTGTGTCTTTGAATATTTGTATATCCATGCCTTATTTTTTTCATTTGCAGCACCCTGACGCTGAATATTTTTTATGTGCTTATTTCTTTTGTATTTATATTTTATATCTTGCCTATTTTTCAATTGGGCATTTTTCCCTGGTTGAATTTTGAGAGTTCTTTATATATTTTGAATATTTGTCCTATGTTGAACATAGAACTTATAATTTTTTCACTCTTTAGCCTGCTTTTAAATGTTCTTTTGTTCACTATTTAGTTTTTGTTTCTTAATTATAAACTTAACTCTGTAGAGAAGCTATACATACAGTCAATTAGAAAATATGGAGTCTCAAAAGAACTATTGTAAGAGCACCAATATTTTAACCTTGTAAGTAAAGGGAGTGGAGTGCTGCCCTGTGAGCAGGCCTGGTCTATATGATGGCGTCACGGGTCACACATCTTAGATGTGCACAGCTTCCTGGACCCAGGTGCCTCACGGCATACACAATGCTCGTTCTCTTTTCTCCTTGCCAGAGGCTACATGCCTGCCATTTAGCCACTCAAGTCTTGGTGGTGAAAACATCATGAAAAATGAGCAGCCTTTTGTGTTCTGTCCAGTGTTTGCCATGGAAAGAAGCTGGTCCGTGATGCTCCAGAGTAAAGTTGTTCCTCTAGATGGTCTTGCCATTGGTACCACTATGCATATAAACTAACACTCTGGGACATAAATCTTGGAGTGATTCTGTGAAGGAAGGAATCCTTGCAACTATGAAAGTTCCATGCTGCCTGTGGACCTTAGTCTGCAAATGGCTCAAAGAAAATGAGGCCAGAGGGCTTCTCATTGATGAACAGTACATTTAATAACACATCAGGTGTGGGCTAGTTATGGCTTCACACTCCTCTAATACCAGCACTTGAGAGGTAGAGGCAGGAGGGTCAAGGGTTCAAAACCAATTTGGCTATGTAGTGAGACCCTTTTTCACAGCCCAATCTCTCATAACAACAACAACAGCAATGACATCACTCCCCCTCCCAAACCAAACCAAACAAAAATTCTTCACACCTCAGTCGCCACAGAGGAGTTGAGCAATCATTTTGGATAACAGCAGTGTCTACACAGCCTGCCTTTTGTATTCCTAGTAAGGTCTTTTGCAGAGAAACCTTTTTATTTTGAAAAAGTTTAGCTGGCCAGTGTTATCCAAGTGGATCATGTTCTTGGTGTCGAATAAAAGAATTCTGCCTATTCCTGAAATCTGAAGATTTTATCCCAAGGATCTTTAAGTGTATAGTTTTATATTTCATGATGTAGTTTATTTGCAGTTGTGCCTAAAGTTTTTTTTTCATCCAACTGATAAATGTGTAATTGTTTCTGCATCATTTGGTGGAAAGGCTATTTGTACTTCATTGAGTTACTTTGATACTATGCCAGCAAAGTCATTGAGTATGTTTGGGAGTCTACTTTGGGGTTTTCTATTGTGTTCCATTGCACTGCTTAGCTCCTCCCAGCCTATGTCTCAGTCTTTGTTTTTATAGCTATGTGATCGCTCATGAAATCTAGTTATTTCATTTTCTTTTTCAAAAACTATTTTAACTATTAGTTTCCTTTCCTGTTGGTACAAAATTAGGCAAACTCTTGTCTCCATTCCTCATATTTTTATAGGATTTTGGCAAGAATTGCATTATATCTGTAGATGTGTTTTGAGATAATTGATGTTTACTGTTTGCAGAGTCTCCCAACCTGCGCACATGCATCTCAGTCTGTTTGGTTCTATCCTTGCTTCCTCCCATCAGAGAATTTTATTTTTAGTTGTGAGTCCTGTATGCACTAGCTTCATACTCCACTGTGAACATTCTGTAGAATGAGTATGTGGTGTTTTTTCTTACTCTGTGTCCAAGTGCTCACTGTGCTGTTCTTATATCCTAAGAACTTGCTATTAGAGGCTAGAATAACTGCAGTGTATCTCTCAAGCCAGTGCCTGTGAAAAGTGAGGTGAGCTAGAGAAACCCAGTTTGCTAAGGATTGGTGGTAGTGGGAATGCTTACCAAGTTTATTAACGCCCACTTTGGAGAAATCAGTAGGCATCTTGTGCTCTTCCACCACCTGGAAGTTTTCCCCAAGGAGCTCTTGTTTCCTGGGAGGGAGACAGGTAGGGGAAGCCTGGAGCAGGGAGCGGTGGAACAGGAGGCCCTGCTTCTAGAGCCCTGCGGGCCAGAGATGGGCTGTGCAGCACTCAGAGAGCCCTGTGAAGTGCACTGCAAGCCTTTCCTTCTTCACTTGCTTCATTTTCTGCTTTCATCTCCTTATTTTGTTCTTTTGGCTTGGAATAACAGTTTTTTTTTAAATAACCTTAACTGGGCTACAGCTTTGCTTTAGCCTAAATATGTAGAAAGTTTAAAAATTGTAGCATCAGCATTATAAAAAGAACGGAATAAAACAGGATTTTTTTGGATGTTTTTTACTATTGAGAAGTCCTCTCATCTTACTCCCTCAGATGTATAGAAAGAGCATTGGTTTTCAAAGTCCCCAAGTGAGTCTTTGCGGAGATGCTGGTGTAGTTTCACAGGAACCTTGATTTATTTCCATTTCCTTACACTGAATATTAAAAAAGATTTATCTTTATATATACATGGTGTGTGTGTGTGTAACATATATGTAGGTGCCTGCAGAGGCTAGAAGAAGGCACTGTAGAAATTGTGAGCCACCCGACTTGAGTGTTTGTGTCCAAACTCAGATCCTTCCTGAGCATCTCTCAGCCCCCACTGAATGTTTTTTGCTTTAATCCTTGCTCTGTCTCTGTGTGTCTCTCTGTGTGCTCTCCCTCCCCTGTAATGTGTGTGTGTGTGTGTGTGTGTGTGTGTGTGTGTGTAACACTTGAGGTACCACATTAAAACAAGGTTATAGTTTGAGAATATTTTCAGGTGTTTCTAATTCTACTCTTTTCCAGTGTGCTCCCATAAGTAATTATTTTTATTTTTGTTGTAACATTTGGTGTTTCTTCTGCACAGGTAGTATTTTCAGGTTTGTTTCCCACCTTGTTTTTTTAATTCACAATATATCCTGGCGATTAACTCCATAGTAGCAATCAAGATCTTCCTTGCTGCTCTTCCCAGCTGTGGAAGTACTGGGTAATTTACATGTGTAATTTTGTTAGCTATTGAAAGCTTGTCCTTTGTGGGAATTTACCTTAGACTGTCATCAGCAGTATGTGCAGCTTTCAGCTTCTTCTCAGCCTTGTCAAGAGAGTGGGTTTTTGCCAGCTAGGTGAGAAGGGCTGTCTCTGTAGTTTTCATTTACATTTCTCCTGAGAATGGTTCAAATCTTTGAGAATGCTTAAGGGCTTTTGCCTTTCTTTTCTGTTTGCTTTTGGTTTGTATCTTTGCCTGTTTGTCTATTTTTTTCTACTTACTATCTTGATTTTTAAAGAGAAAGGAAAGATTATCTCTTGGGGAGGTAAACTGTGAATACTGTTTCCCAGTTTGTCATTTCTTTGATTTTTATTTTTTGTATGTTGTCGATAACTCAACCACTCCCATGCACATTTTTAGGAATATATTTTTTTGTGTGGTGATACTTTTAAAAAGTAATTTCATGAGATCTGGACTTAAAGGTTTATGACTCATATAGATGGGGAGAAGGCAGGATTGCTTGTCTTGTGTGCATTGATGGCTACATACGTTTTAGGGGCTTGTCTCTGGTCTGCACATCAGCTGTCCTGGGAGCATTGCATCCTTCTAGGTCCTATCTTGATTCTTTTCTCATTGTGTATTGGGAAATTGCAAGATACCACACCTGACATTTCATTGTATGCTTTTCATCTGCAAAGCGAGTGCCTAGAGATAATAATTCTTTTTGTAGAACTGCATGTATGCCTATTTTTCCTGTTCACATTTGTAATTTCCATTGTATTTGTTCTCAGAGCTCTTGACTAGACCAGGGGTTTGTAAACATCCTCTGTAAAGGGCCATATGAAATTATTTCAGGCTTTTCAGGCTGCATCACATCTCTGTTATTGTAGTGTAGCAGCAGTTATAGAGAGCACACAAACTACCTGATATGGCTATGCTCCCGTAAAGCTTTCTTTGCAAACCAGTGGAAAAAAAAAACAAGAAAGGAAGAGAAATGGGTCCATTGGTTCTTGGGCTCTGACCTGTTAACCTGGGATCAAATCTGGGATGATTTCACTCTCCTTTTGCCCGCTCAACTGCTTGCTTCTTTGTTCCTGGTTTAAGTCAAATCCTAGTTGCCTGAACTATGATCAGGTAACAGAGTTCTGTAGCTGCAGGGAATGCAGTACATTGTTGATATTGATGATGATTAGGTCTTAGTTACTGATTATTTTGCTATAAACTCTTGTACCAAAATGTGTATTAAAATGTTTCTCTTAGAAAATTAGAATACTGAAACATTGCATCTCTATTGACTGCTGCTCCTGCTGACACTATCTTTAAAGATGAACATTGCAGTGCAGAGTGAGCCCTGGAAAGTGATGCCGGCCTGTCAACCGCTCACTGCAGAAGTCATAATTCAGATGGAAACAGGAAAGAGTTCTGTCACATTTTTATGAGTATTTTATTGTTCTCCAACTAAAATTAAACCTAGTAACAATGTCATCTGTGAGTAAAACATTCTGCAACAGATGAAATATGAAGGACTGAGTTAAATATTGTTGAGGCATTTTTCAGACATGATTATGTCTGCTTCCTAAGAGAGAAGGAAGGGTCTCAGTTTCTTACCTCAGAATTAGAAGCTGCCATGCACTCACTGCGTACATCAAAGATGCTTTTCTTCCTGAGAGACTGCTATTGATATAGATATTTAAAAATCACCTATTACCCAGCTCACTTTTGTGGGAAACATTTATTTTCTTCCAGATTTTATCAGAGATTTGCAAATTCAACATCTCTTACTTCTGTATTTTCATGCTCCAGAGGCACAGCAGTCTGTTTTTGGGGTAGGGAAGACTTAGTAGAAAAAATGAATTGGAAATTTTATCTAGCAATGAAAGCTTTAGACCTTGGGTTGGTAGGACTGGGAAGGCAAGCAGTGAGGACAGTAACAGGAGATGCACCGGAAATTTTGGAAAATTCCTGGTACCCATTTGTCATTTTATCAAGGTGGTGTGTACGTGTGTGTGCGTGGGCATTTATATACATATATGCACCCATACAGAGATCAGAGGAGGATGTCAGGTGTCCTGCTCTATCACTTTCTACCTTGTTTTCTATGTAGAGCCTCTCACTGAACCTAGACCCAGCTGGAATGGTGGCCAGCAAGCCCCAGAAATTGTCCTGTTTTTGCCCCTTATAATGCTGAGTGATATGTGTGCACAGACATGCCTGCTGTTTAACATGGGAGCTGTGGATTATAACTCAGGTCCTTGTGCTTGCAAAGAAGAGCTCTTGCTCTTACCTACTGAACCATGTCCCTCAGCCTGCTTTTGTTGTTTGTAATTCTAGTAGTAAGTACAACTCACTGTAACCTCCTGGGCTATTAGGAGGACCAAGTAGATATTGATGCAGAGACTTTAGAACATTGCTTGGCACATGGTAAACACTGAGTGAAGGCTGTTCTACATAGCATTAGATTGCTACTGCAGACCATAAACACAGCTACTATTTTCTCTTCACATAAGAGTCAAGAAGCCTGTGTAATCTTGTGAACTGTGTTGTATCAAATTTGAATACCTCCTTGCACTCTTCTGTTTCCTGTATAACATGAACACTATTGTAAATAAAGTTCTGTAGAATCCAAATTGTGCTCATTGTTTCTGTACTGTCTGTGGCTCTTGTGTTCTGTAATGACAGCTGAGTAGGTGTGACAAGTATGACGGCCTATAGAACATACTTCAGTATGTTAGGTGAACTTCAGAGCACTTAGATACAAGTCTTCTCTTCCAGAGTAAAAGGAAATATGTTATTTTCAATTATAGAACAAGTTTTGAAAATTGTTTATTCCTTTCTACCTCACACTGAAACAAAGGATGTGATTCAGGTGTGTATAGCACAAAAAGACATTTCCCCAGGTTTTTATTTATATTGCTGCTAAAGAGTTGCTTGTGAAGATTTGTTGTAAACCAACCTATGTGAATTAATTGAAGATTTATAAATCTTTTCCTTTTATAATGAAGACTAAACCTACAGATGGGGAGATTGCCATGCAATCACGAAGACCTGCATTCAGATCCTCAACACCCACTTAAAAAATCAGGTTTAGTGGCATGTGCCTGTAATCCCAGATCTGAGGAGGAGGAGGCTGATGCATCCCTGAAGCTTGCTGACCATTAATTACTCTAGCCAAATTGGCAAACTTGAGGGAGGGCTCCTATCTTAAAAAAATAAGATGGAGAAAGATAGAGAAAAACAGCTCTCTCTCTCTCTCTCTCTCTCTCTCTCTCTCTCTCTCCATGCTCACATAAAACTAAAAAAAAGCCTAAAATCTCAATCTGCAAAGTTTGTGATTCATTTCTTTTGATTTATTACGAGTAAAGCTTTGGGGGCTGGAGAGATGGGCTCTTAGGACTTCAATTTGGTCCCCACCACCCACACCACCACCACCTATAACTCTGGTTCCAAGAGATCTAATGTCTTCTAGATTCTGTGGGCACTGCATTTGGGTGCATGTACTTACACAGAAAAATACACATGTATACATGATTAAAAATAAAATCTTTGAAAAACCCCTTTATTTCTGTGGTGAACTTTGTTTTAGTATATGTGCTCCTGAAGTAAGCAGTGTATTTTGTTTTCTTTGGAATGTTAATACTGTAGAGCAGTGCTGAGCTGTATGGGCCTTTGGCACCAATTCACAGCATTAACAATTCAGGCTCTGGGAATCAGTGATGTCATTTGTCCAAAGGGACAGTTTGTTATCACCAAAAGAACAGGACTTCTACAATCTTTAAAAAGAATGCACCATTACTATTATCTTTCTCGGGTTCAAGACATAATAAACAGTGTGAACGTGAGCCTAAGATAAAGTTTGAATGCAAGCCTGATTTTAAGTGGAGATAATGTGTAGACTTTGAGTGTGGTTTTGGTTCTGAGATGGCTGATGTCTCAGAAACAGATTGGTCTCAGGAGTACTTGGTTTCAGTACATTCTCTTTGCCAGCAGGGGAATAACAGACAAGTGGTGTTGTTCAGACAGTAGAGCAGATGGCTCTTTCTCATCAGTACAGGGTGTGCCAACCACCAGAGACCACTCACAAATGTTAAGCTCTAGGGGAAGAAGGAAGTAGTTGCCATCAGTTGTTCTTTACAAGTCTGACTTCAGAATGTTGGGAGAGAGAAGTATTAGTCGTTTTAAAAAGTATATATTGAGTGTACCACAGTGAAGCCCACATTTTCAGAGTTCTTGCTAAAATGGTGGGGGATGATGTATTCACTTTAAAAAGGGATACAACTCTTATTATGGCTGACGTTTATGGTTCATGTGATGGCTGATCACTTGGTCTTGATATTCGGCTTCCAAACTGTTGTTTAAATATCGATGTGGATGACAGACCCTGGGGGAGGGGTGTTGCTATAAAGCAAAATCCCTGTAGAGTATGGTTTGTGGAATGGGTTGAGAATAGCCTTAGACCACTTAGCTCATGTTCTGTTCTTGGAATCAGCACATTGGAATGCCCCTTACTGGGTAGAGCTTCATGAAGGCTTTGCTCATCTGACTTCTAGTAGACAGAGTATCATGCTGAACTGCAAAAATTGGCACTCACAGACTGGAACCAGTGTTTATCTCAAGCTCACCTCTCTATCTCTGTTTGCTTTGGTTTAAAAAATGGTGACTTCCACTATGCAGTCCACTCTGCACTCTTGAGCCCAAGTTCCCAAAGGAGGAGCTTCTAGGGCTGTGGCTGTACACTTAACGCTGAGGGTCATCTCCTCAGCAGTAATTAACCAAGTAAAGTGTGTCTTTTTGAAGCAGAGAGGGAGAGCTGTATGCCCCACTGTCCTGTGTGAATGTGTGGATGGTGAATGGTGGGTGCCACAGCTAATGGGAGGACCAGACTCTCAGCAGGAAGTTCTATCTCCAGGCTCATCAGACAAATGTGTTACGTGTTACCAGAAACATATCTTATGTTTAAGTCCTTACTTGAAAGAGAAAGCCTGCCAGTGACTAATGGATACAGAAGGGACTAAGGAACTATTGCCCTTTCTGGCAGGAACTCAGATATACATAACACAGAAGAAGCTTTGAATGTGGCTTATGGGCTTATGGGGTATGTAGAGTACGGGAGGAAATATAGACATTACCCTTCTGAAATGATTATATGTGAAAAGCAACAGTAGATAGAGTTGGTCTAGTAAACTTGGTGCCTTAGGTAAAATATGGACAAGCCAATGACTCTGAGGAAAAACAAAACAACTACAACAACAACAACATCAAGTCCTGAGAAGGAAGAGCTGAGATAAAACTTGAAGTGTCAAAGAAGCTAGTCGAAATAGAAGTATGAGAAGCAAAAGTTTCAATATGGCCTAAGACACCTGAAAGAAGACTTGATTTCTAGAAGGGAAGAGTAGTATGAATGATGGACATGAACCCATGCAGAACGCTCAGAAGAAAGGGAGGGCTATGCAAATGTGGAGAGTGGAGGTGGTGGACACAGGGCAGGTCTTTAACCTAGCAGGAAGCTGAACCGTAGTCAGAGAAATCACGATTAACGGCTGTGCCAGAGAAGCGGATGAGTAAATAGCAAAGGGACCCCTGAGAACCTTCCAAAATTAATGAAAAAGGTTCCTACATAGACCTGCTTGGCAAAATATTTGAATTTTAAGGATAAAGCAATCCCAGGAGATAGAGAAGGTTGCCTGCAGAGGAACACAAATTAGGTTTGTCTCAGGCATCTTGTCTATTAAATGCCAGAAGTGTAAGGCTGTGGCCCAGCGACTGCATCCAGCTGCATTGTTAGTGTGTCTTGTAATGATTCTTTTCATTCATGTTCCATCCATCTCTTAGAAGGCTGTGTAAATACATGTTTGTCACAGCAGAGAGAACTCTGACTCTAACTTATTTCCCTGCTCTTTAGAATTAGTGTGTGTGTGTGTGTGTGTGTGTGTGTGTGTGTGTGCATGATGTTGTGCATGCTTGCATGTGGAGGTCAGAGAGACTAGATTTTGTTTGGTACTTATATTCCATGTTGTTTGAGGCCGGGTCTCTTGTTCATGGCTATGTATGCTGGACTAGCTGTCCTGAGAGCACTTGTGGATTCTCCTGTCTCCCATATCACCACAGGATTACAGACCTGGCTTTACATTTTGGGGATCTGAACTCAGGTCCTCATACTTGCATTGGAAATGCTTTACACATTGAGCCATCTCCCCAGCCCTGTTCTCTGATTGTGAAGGTCGAGGCTGGCATGCAGTCCTACTGACCTGCTGGGGAACTATGATTTGTTTGTTTCATGTTCATTGATTGGTGACTAGCAGCCCAGCAAGTTTAACTCAGTTGTTCAGGAAGTTATATTATCCAAGGAAAAAAGTAGCTCAAGTTATTAATAAGATAATTACAAACCCACCAATCTAACAAAACAAAAGCAATCTGACCGTATGTCCTTTATAAATGGCACATTTAAAATGAAATTACTCAAAGGCTTAAATGAAAGAAATTGATAAATACAAGCAAAGAGAATGTAATAGCTCTATTGTAAGATAAACCATTAAAATAGGACACAAATTATAAAGATGAAAGATGTAAGCTGCGCTGATGACATAACGTGAATTTTTATGGGTAAGTTACATCACCGTGCACATTCATTATTGGGAATGAAAGAAGAAAAGGAATGAGACATTTACATATTTTGGACACATTAAGTTAGATAATCAGAAAGTAATAGAGGCTGTAAGTCTTTTGATAATTTAAGCGTGTCCAAATGGGGTGAGTATGCATTGAGAGCAGTACCTGCCAGTAGACAAGACTTTTAGAGCCGCAGGGGGTACTTATCCTCCAAACAGTATGTTTTAGACTATAAACAGCCTAAAAATGGAATACACTAACCATAATATAAATATATCCTCTAACAGCAATACAATTTGAAAAATACTAATTATAAAAAATGCAAAGCAAGATCCAACTTCTCTGCCTGCCTCCCAAGCTGTCTTCTCAGCGAGTGGGTTAAAGAGAACAAGACTTCTAGTTTGGAAACTCCTGGTACAGATGAATCCCATGAGATGTGATGAGCGATGCTCATTAGAAGAAGCTAATATAATTAGATTCAAATAGTTCTTAACAAAAGAAACAACAACAAACAAAAAATCAAGCATTGTAGCTCAGACATTAGAAAAAAAATACATGGGAAATTATTAAAGGTACAGAAACATCCACAAAACAGTAACAGGGAGGTTGACAAGTCTCAAGTCTCAGTATATTTCTTTGGGGGAGAGAATGTCCAGGATGCCAGGTAAGGTTTGTAGGTAACCTAAATGAGGCATACAAAACACATGCACGTGCACACACACACACACACACACACACACAGAGACACACACACAGAAAGAGTTGGGAATAAAAAGGGGGAAATTAAGAAAACAATGAAAATACATTTAATGTGATTATATCTTTATCAATTTGAGACAAATTGATATGGATATTTTTCTAGGAAAATAAAAATGAGTCAAGTTAGGGACAGAAGCAAACCAAGCTAGCAATATCAGAAGGCAAGAGAGATTAGTGAGCAGACCCCTCACTCCCTACAACATACACATGGGTTTCCATTGGTGAATGGAAATCACACACAAGCTGCTTAAATTGTTCCTAATAGAGAGATAAGAGCTTTTTTAGTTTGAGATTTTACTTCCTATGCCATTATGAAGGAGTTTATCTTCCCGGCATCCGTTATTTCCTGCTTTCTTCTTATGATGTTTCTTCTTTTGTCAGGCATCTGCCCCATCCTCAGCTCTGGGAAGCAGTGTAGTGGGTGGGTTGTTGGGGCAGAGTGTGATCTTGAGGGTTTAAGAGTTAGTTAATGAGAAGGGAATTGTCTTGGCATCATTCATTGTCAAGACTAGGCAGTGGGTAAGAAATACTCTTTTTAGCAAATAGTATCAGGAGGTTTGAGCATCCACATACAAAAACTTGACTCTGGAGCCCTCTTCTACCACGTATGAAAATCAACTCCAGGTCTATCCCAGACTTAGAACTAAGAGCTGAAGTGAGAAAACTAGAAGAGGAGTTAGGAAAATACTGTCTCAGATGGGCTATGAAAAATACAAGTGACAACAGGGACACTTGGTGAGTTGAACCTAACATTATGCTTTGGAGCAGTCTGCTTACGCCTACACCATTTTGCAGTGAGGACAACAGCTAATCTAAGGACAGAAAGGGCCAAGCCAGGACAAGGTCCTGAGTTCCTGAGACTATCGCTGTGCCTGGAACTAAAGAACCTAGAAATGCCTTTACCTCTGCATTTGTCCCCAAGAAATGCAGTATCTTTACTGTGGCATCAGGAGTCTTAGTCACTTAGTCAATGCATCATGAATGATACACACTGTCACGTGACGCTAACTCAGAAGACAGTGCATGATTCAGAATGATGTGCCATTAAAGGCTGCTTGGCAGAGTTGAAAACCTGTGAAGGAGATAAGTTTTGTTTAAAAATCTACCATGTTCCATGATTTAATATTAAAAATTACTTTTGTTCCTAACTTAAAATATATTTTAATAGCAAAACACAGGAAAAAGCAGACACAAGGCTTTTGATGTCAAAACTTAAATTTTAGAAACTAGAACCTAGTGATTGATTTATGAAAGTATGACCAAAGAGAATTTAGTCTATTCCCTCAGTCTTAAGAATGATTGCTTAGTATTAAGGAATTTCATAAAATTTAAATTATGAACAAGCCAATGGAGGAAAGCCCATAAGGTCCCAATAGACGGTAGAAAGTTACTTCACCAAATTTAATATCCTTTCTTGAAAAAAAGAACAAAACTCTCAGTGATAAGAATAGAAGAATTGAAGAGTATTTTCCATCTTAATATAGTCAATGATATATTTTAAATTAATCAAAGCTTTTTTAAAACAATGAAACCCTAGAGACATTTAAAATTCCCAAGTAAGGTTGTTACCAGTGTTATTACAAGGTTATTTTTTAAAGTATGATACATTGTTATCTGATGGAAAATAACTGATAAATGGAACTAGTGAAGAAGCAAAATTAGTATATGAGATATGATTGGAAAACAAAAGCAGACAAACTGTAGAGGCAATTAAAGTGCTTGCTTATAAATTATATGCACAAAATTCTGTAGATTGTATAATACTAAAACAGCTATTTTTTATTAACAGAAAACCTCTTTCATAATAGAAACAAATTTTATAAGAAGTGTCCATGGTTTATGTGAAGAAACCTGGCGCTCAGCTGTGGATGACTCATCTGTATTAACCTTCCCTATCCAGAACTCAGAGACAGTCATGGTAGAATGGGTGGAGAGAACATAAGAGCTTTGGGTAGAGAGAAGAGCTGCAAAATGCTGACTTCTGGACTTGGCATTGTACACATGGATTGATTTTTAGCAACTCTGGTTACCTGCACAATATCAAGCTAGTCAAAATTCTGGTGTTTGGTGGAGAAGATATTGACAGCGAATGATTATTGAGGGAGGGAGACTCGTTCTCCTTTAGGAACATGGTTGCTAGTAGGTTGTCCATATCCCAGTGGAGAGCCCCACACTCGTGTACATATGAGTAGCACTAACTGAACTTGGGTGGGTAATCAATAAAAAAGTAACATCTGGAGGACATGAACTTGAGAGGGAGATGGGGTAGGGCTTCTAGGTAGAGTTAGAGGGAGGACGACATATGGATGGATGTAATAAAAATACATTGTATATAAATGTATGTCATTTTCAAAGAAATAAAAAAATATACAAATAAAAACTTTGGTCATAAAAAGAACTTGAGAATATGAATGAGTGAATGAATTAATGAAGTAGTTATATGAAATATGATTAGAAAAACAAAAGTAGACAAACTGTAGAAATAATTAAGGCACCTGTCTACAAATTACACATACAAAAATTTGAAGCTCTCATAAAAATCACAACAACCATTTTAAATCAATAACAGAAAACCCCCTTTATTATCACACACACCAAATATAATAAATTTTATAAGACATGGACATGGTTTGATAATGGAGGCCTACATGAGCCATGACTCAATACCCTGGTCAACTTCAACTCATCCTTGAGATTTTAGAATAGGTAACTTTTTTTTTTGGTTAGAAGCATGTATATTTTTTCTGCTGTACAGAGATCCAAGTATGAATTGGACAGAGATGTCTTTGGCCTGATGAGAAACACATTTAAGTTCATATTTAGATAACAACCAGACTAAATCTAAAATCTTGAGCTTGTGACCCAAACAGTAAGTAGTCATTGTTCTATTAGCTTACCAGAACTGTACCATAGAAGGGGAAAGAAATCAGAAACATTTTCCATATCTTAACCTGTATTTACATTTTAAATCATTTTAGACCCTCAAAGTGTATGAGCTTTTATATCCTCAGACCTTTATATATCTTAAGACATTTTTTTAAATCAAGAAACCTAGTAGCTTTAGAAAAAGCAAGGGTTGATTTTTCTCTCTCTGTATATATAAAATGAGCTAACAAGCTGGCTATAACCCGAGACCTTTCTGACCATTCAAAGTCAACTTACTCCTTTGGTTGTGTGTACCATTTCAGACCTTGTGATTTTCTTTCATTGTACTTGCATATAATTATGTATTTTTAAAATTTATCTTTATTATTGTGCCTCTGTATGAGTATGGGCTGGTGTATGCCAAGGCCTATTCATGTGTGGAGATCAGATCAGCTTTGTGGAGTTGATTTTCTTCTACCTTTATGTAGGTGGTGGAGATGGAATACAGGTGTCTACACTTGGACTGCAATCACCTGTATCTACTCAGCCATCTCATTGACTTGTAACTGTATGTTTTTTGTAGTTTTTAGTAGCCGGTCATCTTCCTTGAGAATTTGGAAAATATATGTACATACATACATACATACATACATACACACACACACACACACCCAGATTTGCACGTGTGTGTGTTTAGTCTAGTGGTCAACTTTGGATTTCATTCTCAGGAATGCTGTCTGCCCACTTTGAAATGATCTCTTGATGTCCTGGAACTTGTCAGATAGGCTGACTGGCTAGTGAGCCCCAGTGATCCTTGTATTTCTGTCTCCCCAGCTCTGGGATTACACACTGTGGCACCAAACCCAAAGATTTTCAGAGGATGCTGGGGGTTGAACTTGGGCCCTTGTGCTTACAAGATAAATACTTAACAAAGTTGTCTTCCCAGGCCGGGACTGTATGTCTTAGTTCACCACTGTATGTTTAACCACTGTGATTGTGTATGCCACATAGTAGACATTCGACAAAAGAAATGTTTAGTGAGTCTTTAAATTCTATGTCTTTAAGTATTTGCATAGTGTAATGTAGCATGCTGCACCAGCATTTCCCTTACACAGCTCCTGTCACAGCCTTCCAGAAAATTCAGTAGTCAACCACAGGTCACAGTTAATTGGAAGTTCATTTGCATGGATACTTGAATTTTTTATAAAATTGAAAAATCAACATTAATGAAGGCAGATTCACTTTTATACACAACAAACTGTTGATAAAAGGATAATTATAAAATAATTTTAATATTTTCTCAGGAAAAGGATTGAAAAACAACCCAGGTATAGACACAAGAATATTTGAGAAATTAGTATACATTAGATATATTCCATGTATCGTTAGAGGGAAGATGGCGTGGTACCCAGCCTCTAGGATGACTGCCATTGATTCTTACTTCCTGTGTTCTCATCTTCATATATATGCTCCTTACATTGACTATGATAACTAGTATGATGCCATGAAAATGAGGGTGTGTTCCAAGATTAGCTTATAAAACATACTGCAGTTTTTGTCTGTGTTCCTTTGGATTATTTGCTCTGGAAGAAGCACATGCTCTGGAACATTCATGTACCCGTGAGGGAGATTCCTGTGCAGAGGAGGTAAAGTTGACCAGTAGTCACTGTCTACTTTGCTGGCTATGTGACTACACAATGTTGGAAGTGTACCCTCCAGTCCCAGTGTAGACTTCAGATTACTTTGGGCGGGAAGACATCCTATCCTACCTGGCATGAGATACAGCCAAACTAGAACCACAGAACTAAGCTACATTTAAATTACCAACCCACAGTGCAGTAGAGAGTGTTTACTATCCTTTTAAGCTACCAAACTTTCGAATAACTTCTTTCATAGCATTAAATACCTAATCAAAAATGAATAATTCTCACGTAGATTATATCTATGTATGTCTCTCTTAGGGTCCTCATTGTTGTCTAGGTTCT
>LOJH01023857.1:6459-19340 GCA_001685095.1 Ellobius talpinus | reverse complement strand
ACAAAGGTGCCAGGAACTTCAACTTTGACACAGGTGGACTGGGCTCAGATAAATGTTGAGGGGATGCTGGTGCAAAACGTGTGCTTGCCTAGGAAGGCTTTGTCCTTGACCTTGGCATCCAATGCAGATGCAGTTGGGGGCTTCAGTTTTCCTTTCTTGAATGGGTCGAGTGCCACAGTAGAGAAGGGACTCTGAAGAAGCACAGAGCCCGGGGTCTGAGGTAGCAGGGCCCTTAGGAGGCCAGACAGAAAGTTGGGGAGAATCCAAGTCCCATTAGACTTCAAGGTGAAGGACGTAAACCCCGAGGACAAGTGCTGGGTGCAGGGGAGACACTGGCATGGGTTAGTTTGTTTGGCTTGTTTCAGGGAATTTAGAGACAGAGCCGGGTTTTAGGATTTCTAGCTGAGCAGGGCCACACCAGCGGATACCTGCTGAGGCACATGGTTGCTTAAGACCTTCAGAGTGTCCACACCCACCCACTCCGATGTGGAGGGCATGTGTAGCCCTGGACTCGGATTTGTTCAGTGAGTTGGATCCGCTGGAGCTGCTGCTGCTGCTGCTGCAGACACAGGATCTGCTCCAGGACCACGGGGTGCTGTGGGAAGCTGGCATGGGTACTGCAGGGGCTTCCACATCCCGCTCGTTCACTGCCACCTTGGTACCACAGAGAGCCTGCAGAGTCACATTGGTGTTGGCCACTTTGCCTTAGAGTAAATAGCTTATGTCCTGGGGTGTAGGTGGCAGGGCAGTCTCTGTCTTTAAGTACAGGATGGAGTCAGTACCCAGCTTTTACTTCGAGTTCCCTGAGTTGCCGCTATTGTCCTGGTGACTGTCCTTATTGCTTGGGCTGTCCAGCTGGTGGCTCAGGACAGCTCTGGAGAAGGTACTGACCCCTTACTGTCATTCATGATGAGGACAGGAAGATTTTTAGTGCAAGTTTTCTTGTGTTCCATGAGCTCAGAGAAACTGAAGAACTCAACACAGCACTTCTCTCAGACCTGAGTCTCTTCCCACCGGGGGGCGCTTCACCAGGGCCCTGTCCTCCATCACTTCATCGCCATTTCCTGGGGAGTTCACTGGAGCACCAGGTGTGTAACCCGATCCGCACATGATCGGTCTCCAGAGGGCGCCAGAGCGCTNGGGGGGTCGGACCACCGGCGAACCGCTTAAAAAGCAGAAAACGCTTCCCACACCGCAGTGGCAGCGCTCGCCCAGCGACCTCAGGGCGCTGCCAGGTTGAGCGTGACACCAGCCAGCGGAGGTTTCAGGAAGCCCTTCTGTAGCAAGCTATACTTCCAGCCCCTCAGAAAGCCAACCACCACCCAAAACCGAAAAAAGAAAATAACTAAGTATGCGTTCACCCCAAATAGAGCGTAGGGACCAGGGGCGAGGAGCCCCTCCTCTCCCGAGGAAGCAGGGGGCATTAGGGTTAACCCTTTGTTCCAGGTGGACCAGGCAACTCAGCCTCTCCTCGCCCCTCCATCCCGGTCACACACTTACTAGCTCTCCTGGCCAAGGCACAAAGAGTCCACCCCAGCTGCAGGGCCCTAAAATATGAGATGCTCCGGCACCCCAAAACTCACATCCGCTCCCTAGACCTTCCATTTGACCCGAGGGGGTAAAAGTAAAACCGGGTGGAGGGTCACTGAACTCTTGATAAACTCGGGAAGTTGCGGGGAAGTAGGATCGCAGTCCCGGGAAAGTGAAGCGTCCAGTTGAGCCCTCAGTCCCCCGCTGCCGTGCACAGCCCACCAAGCACGGAGAGCTAGAATCTGGCGAGAGAACCAGGGGGACCCCCGTCCCCCAGGTTCTCAATTTCTCCGGCGACGGTCCGGCGGGTTGGGGCGAGGGCCTGGTGGAGACCGGCTGGAAAGGGGCTCGCCCGCAGATCACGGCCCCCGCGCCACCGTGGTCCTGAACTCTGCGGAGGCCCAGCCTAGTCAATTGCAGTCGGACCTCTGCCCCTTTCACCTCCCGGGCGTGTGTTGAGCAGTGCTGCCCAAGGGATCCGTTCAAAAATATTAATAAACTAAAGAGCAAGCCCCGGGGTAAAGGCGGAAAGCAGGGGGGGGAAAGTAAACGAAATATCTAAATTAACAAAAAAATAAAAATAAATGCCTACAAAATGAACTAAACTGCATGGCCTCCCATGCCCTCTGTGCTGTGCGGGTGGCGGCACCCAGGCCTGGGGATGGGGAGAGGTTGTGCCCTCCCCCCCAACTCTCCTGTTTTCTTTAAAAAAAATCCAAGAAATGGAGACAGCATAGATGTCCATCAGCTGATCAATGAATAGCTAAAATGTGGCATAGTTACACCATGGAACATTATTCAGATGTTCAGAAAATTAGTTATGAAATTAACTTTGAAATGAGTTGACTTGTTAAGAATGATTCTTAGTGAAGTAATCTAGACTCAGGAACTCAAAAATGTCTTTTTCTTCCATTAGCAAGTGTTACTTTGAGTCTTTATTTATTTGTGTTTCATTTGGAATGCCCGTAGAGGTCAAGAAATTAGTACATGTCCATTAGGGTGTATCTTAAAGTAGATGAGACAGAATGTTGTGATGCCAAGTTTAAAGGGGGAATAATGGAATTGGAATAGTTAAATGAAGTGGGGAATGGGAAAGGAGGTTAGAGGAGGGAAAAAGAAATCTAGAAAAGAGAAATCAACAATAACAGGGAAGTAAATATAACTGAAGACAATTCTTTATATTCTTCACAACTATGTTCATTATTTTATTACCATGGGTGACTATTCTCTTAAAAGCATTTTTAATGAATAAAGAAATAAAGTCACTTTAATTATTATTTGATTTCTAAACACATTTCACTTGTGAACAAAAGGAACCTAACATATTACTTGACCTGGCTTACATTGAATACTTTTCTGAGAGACGATAAATTAGGTAAGTATGACTTTATAATCATATTGCATGTGTTATATACAGGTAATTAAATACATGTCAAGATGAATATAGAATAAACAGTACACAGAATAGAATATTAACACCGCTTCATTGAATGTAGCAAATCCCCAAATGAACAATTTCATTTCAAAGTTCAATTTTGTTCCTGGAACAACTATAATAACAGAATTGCAACCACACACATCATAATAGGAAAGCAGAAATAAATATGGATGCAGGTATATGATCATATGAGTTTGCCATTCATTGTACCCATAGACTATTTATCATTGTACAAAGAGTGAGTGAGGATGACTGAGGACAGAACTGATCTTTGAAAACAAGCAGGCATTGTGTGTGATCATGGGGCTTCTCTGTTCCTGACACAAGTAAAACAAAGTGTCTTCACTTGGGAGTTACGGCACATAAGCAAAAAGGGACTCACAGTTGGGAAACAGCCAGCAATGAAGACAGACATATTCACCAGGAACCAGGAAGGATTATAAATAAGAGCCAAACAGACTTGACAGATGTAGGAAAGCAGATAAAAGCAGATAAAGGTGCTCATCAGGAGAAGGATGGTTTGGGTAGCTCTGGTATGTGGTGAGAATTGAGGAGAGACCTTGCTCCTAAACATGTGCTGTGTACTCTGCTTGTGCCTATGCAGGATGAGCACCATGGAGCCACTGGCCCATAGCATTAGCCACATGCATATAATGTCTGGGAATGACAGGTAAACCACATGCAGAACTCTATCTATTTCCCCAACATTAACAGAAGAACAGTACCCAAAGTCTTTTAGCATTGTGATGCTTTTATTGCCCTGTTTTGAACTTATGTTTATAAGAAAAACAGTATTTATAAGAAGGTTCAGAATCCAACTAAGGTTTACGCAGGCAACAACATACTTGGGAGCTTTGCATTTAAGTGGTGCCCACTTTGAGTCATTAGGGCTGATAGTAATGGCTTGGAAGACACTCAGGAAACTGATACTGCTAAAGGACATACTCCTGCCCACTTTGTGAAGATAGAAAAGTCCTTTGCATCCACAATCATTGAGGAAGTCTTTCCAACCAAAACCTGCCATTGTCTGGGGCACTCCTTTGCATAGGAGAGTTAAGACATTTGCTACAATCAAATGCATCAGAACCCAGTCTGTGGACCTTAAACTGCTTTGGGAAAAGTAAAGAAACAGATAGTAGTAGAGGAGAGAGGAATTGCCCAGAACTCCAAGTACAGTCTGTAATAAGAAGATCATTCCCATGGTCCCATCACTGTTCGTCATTTTGTCTGGGTCTGGTGTTTTAGTCTCAGGATCTTGCATGGAAGATGAGGCATGGTCTGTGTGTGTGGGTCCGTTGAAATTCAACATCCTCCACTGACCACACTTCTCTCTAGGAATATTTGTAAGATGTTTTCCGCAGTCAAAAACTTAAGTTTAAAATAGGTTAGCAATGTACAAGTCCCTACTATGAAGACAGAATGAAGAAAAATTCTCCACTCCTCACCATATATGTAGAGTTCCCTTCTACGAGCTTTATTTTGAAGACGAGGGAAGCAGAGATATGCAGCAACATGGTGAGCGTTTGTAAGTTTAGTCTTGATTAAGGCTAAGGAGGTTCCTTGAGCCTGGCTGCTTCCTAATAGAGAGCACAATGGTTCCAGAGGCATTCCTGAAACTTATCCGTGGTAGAACTTCACATGAACCTATTGTATGCCATTTTTTGTCCTTAAGCATTCCCTTTCATTTACAAGTGGTCATATGTATTTCTTTTGCTGTCAGTGCTTTCTAAATCTTTGTGAATACTTACTGTATAGGATGCATCAGTTTTGAGTGTTTTTTAGGTGCATTAACCAAAGATTATTCATGAAAGAAAATGCAAAGCAGTTTTTATACCAAGTGTATTGGTACAATAATGTCTCCACATTATTCTGCTAATAACCCATTTGAATTTGCGTTAGAGACACAAGTTTAATAAAACCTACAACATGTATCTTTCAATAAACACATCATGAAACAATCCAGAACATTCAAATCAATATGTACTATAAGATTAGAAAGAAATTAGCTTTTGCTGAGTTGAGGTGATCCATTCAAGTGACAAATAATATCAGAGTCATTCAAACTATTATCAATGAATTGACATTGCTGACTGAAAATCATAAGGATATGCATGTAAACTATCATGGTATAACATGCTGAACTGTAAATTTTTAAAAAAACTGAGATACATTTTAAATGGCCATTAGATTATATATATTTAATATACATTATCATTTATTACAATTATATATAATATGCAAAACTGAGAAAACACAAACATTTCTCATGTGCCTCAACATTCCCACTGGTTCACACATATCTGGTTCCCACATTACTAATGTGTACTTGTGAGAATAGGGAGACTGGTTTAAAGGAAGTAAAAGGAGAAAGGCGATGTTCTTTCAAGAAGTCAACGTAGGAACTCATGGTAAATACATGAATTTTTTTCTTTAAAACTTTGTCTTCAAAGCCTAGGAATAACCAGACCCACTAACCACAGATACAATTATTCTCAGCCTGTATGAATCTTTGTTGTTACTGACTGCATCTTGTGTCCAGTATCTGAAAGTGACTGAGATTCAAACAGAGTAGAAGCATCTTTCCAGTTCTTCAAACTGTTTAAAACAAGTCTGAGGAAACCTAAAATGCAGCCTTGCGCCCAGAAAAAAATGAGGTTAGGGGTCTCGGAATGGAAGCTGAGCATCTGACTGACTATAAAACACCACTGATCACCTTCAAATCGGGTTCAATTGTCACTTTTGTTAATCCTTGATGATCACTATCAAAGATTCTTTTAGGTTAGGAAAATCAGTTTTACTGAGATTTAAGATCCTCTTTCTCTTTCTATCTAAATTCCTGCCTTGGGAGTTTTCTTCCTGTCTGTCTTTGGACATCTTTTCATCAATCCTGATATTCATTTCTATTATTCTTAGTTCAATTATTCAGTTCTGATATTCTCACATACATGTTCCTATTCAATAATTAAATTTTCTAGCCAATTCTGCACATGTAACATATCAACAGCTCTAACCTCCCAACCCATCGGCACTTCCCATCCCATTTTACTGCCCTGATCCCCACAACTCTCTCTGAGCATTCAGTCTTCATTTGGTTTGTGTAATGCCTGAGACTAACCTGGGCTGTCTGTGTGACTCTGGATTTGGAGTTCTCTGCTGGAGACCTGGACGTGTTGGACACCTGGACGTGTCAGCAGTGATTTACGCAGATACTTCACATGGTCCTTCCCTTAAGAATCTGCCTCTCAGAAAGGCTGCCATTGGGGAGATTCCCCTCACTTTCTCTTTATTGAGATGATGATCTGAGTGCCAGGATTTTTCTGTTCAGAAAGTGTGCTGCGTTGAATCTTCTGGAGCCTGGGCTATTTGTCTGTAACTCTGTGACTTCCCCTCCCTTCAGACCTGTAATTACCACCTCACTTATGATATCAAGGTGTAGTAAGGCTTGGGGAACCTAGAACTTTGTAGAAAACTATTTTCCCAAGGTGACAATGTTCAAAAAACATTCCCATTAGCCTCCCCTCAGTAAATATGTTAAAGTTTGAAGATGTTCAAATAAGATATCATCCCTTGTGACAGAAACATTTTCAGTGGAAGTATCCTGAAATTCTGATCTATGCACATGAAGGACTAGCTGGTGTCTGGGCACCCCTGTGCCCATGCTTCCAAAAATTATTTTCATCCTAGTATTGAGCTATTCCATATTCCTCATTACTGTCAGTGGCATCATTTTAGTTATTGAAAATATACAATGAAAAGATTCACAGAAATATGTCATTTTCTCAATGGTCAGTGGTTGGATCCCTATGTCTGTTTATATTTTATTTACAAATTAATGTAGAAAGCAGTTTTTTTTCTTTCTTTTTATTTTCCTTTTTATTTCTTATTTTTTATTAGTTCACTAAGATTTCATACATTGTAATTTGATCATGCTCATTCCCCTGCCTCACCTTCTCTCATATTCAAGCCCACATACCTACTTGCCCACCATCATATTTTCTTTCTCTTTTCACCTATTCAAGTCCATTTTGTGCTGTCCAAATACTTTTTCAGTGAGGGTCTATCGCTGGAGTGTGTTTAATCCACACTGGGTCACATACTTAGTGCAAACGTTCTCTTCTCCTGTCTGTTCTCAATTGCCAGCATCTCCTCAGCTGAGGGTGGCACTTTGTGTCCACCTCGCATCTCCATGCTAGGAGCTCCACTTTCAAGTTGAAATATAAAATTAGTGATATCTTTCTCTTGTTCCTGAGACTATACTTTGTTCCATGCAAACCTGGAAATGTATGTCATTATAGATGCAAGTGATTTTAATGATCTTAATCTATTTTTATTGGTTATAAAACTGAAAGAAGACTAATGTAAAGTTGAAATGTAAGTGCTAAGGAACAAGAGCAGGTAGTCTTCGGTGGGAAGCAGAGAATTTGCCTTTTGTCAAAGAGATGTTGGCAATGTAACTTTTATATGGGAGACATACACTCTTGGTGCTCCTTATTCTAAGGTATTACCATATCCTGTTGAGGTAAAGAGATCTGGCCCCACAAGTAGACTTATTACATCATCCCATCCCAATTAATGTAGTACCAGAGATGATAAGAGCGAGAGAATGAGCAAGACACTTGATGGGAAAATCAGAAAAGAGACAGCATGGGGTTGATCTGAGTGAGATAATGATATGCGAGATTAAAACATCATCAATCACAACATTACTTCAAGGGTATATCGGAACAGAGACTGATGACTAGCAGGATGGCTCGGTGTCTAAGAATATGTGTTCCTCTTACAGAATCTTGGATATTATACTAGGGATTTGAAGGGATGACTCGCCTATGAGAAAGAGTATTTGATGTTTGTATTTCTGCACCTGAGTAATCTCACTTGGAATAGTTTTGTTTCAGGCTAGGTGATTTTTTCATAATTTCATTTATTTTGACAGCTGAAGCTGATCATCATTACATCATATACTTGTATCACACTTTCATTATCCATTAAACATTAAACCCCCTTTGCTAGCAGTCATTTAGTCCCTACATCTCACATAACAGGACGGGATCTTGCTACTGGTTTTAACTTCTCACCAAATGTAGATGGCAAAGCACTATTGCTGGACAGATCAAAAGCCTTGGATTCATGATAGAAAAATTGAACTGTAAGTGTACTGGAGTCCTTTTCACTGTAGGGTACCATTTCTGGTACTAAAAGATGTTATGCAGGTCATAGCTACCTGTGATTTCTACAAACATTGATCCAAAAGATCAGTTAAGATATGCTCATTTAGGTAATGGTAGCAGAATAGTAATGGTGTAGCAACCACTCAGATTGGATCTGAAGTTTATTTTACAGGAAGATTGGAAATTATACATTGTAAATCCATTCAAATACCCATGCCTGGATGTTATAGGACCTATGAGGGACCTAATTTTGTTATTTAGTTATTTTGACAATGTTGAGAGTAGAAAGTCACTTTCTAATATTTGTGTTTATACACATAGATAATCAATACTATACCACTATCAGTATAACTGCTGTTCCAGGGGACTGCACTGAAGACATGGCAGACAGGCTGAATAAATGACTGAAAATAAATTGAGTGCTCAGACCTAAATAAGGTATTCATACTTTTCTCTGCAATCCTCAAAGAAAATTACATAAGAAGCAATGGAAAAATGTTAGATTCAAAAGACAAGAAGAACAGCAATATGCCATCTTCAGGGCAATACCCAGCATTATAATCATGAGCTCTTAAGACCACACTGGGTCTGCACTAGAATGATCAACACCCAGACAGAAAAGGAAGAGGGCCTGAGAGGGATTATCCCTTACTGATAAAGTATTTTCCACTGAGTGGCTCAAAGAAAGTGTCTTCATTGGTGTGCACACTAGTGACTTCACTAACCTCCAGTGGACATTCACAATCTAAATGGCACACAGGTGTCCCTAGATAAACTGAATGGGTCACACAATAAAATCAAAAGTCACATATCTGGGAAAAGCAAAAGTAGGGATGATAGGTGGTTATAGAGGAGGAAAAGGGGTGAATAACCACAATGTAATACATACATGGAATTGTAAAATAAACAACTTAATAATAAATGAATAAATAAATAAAAGGTTTATTCAAATCAAGTTAAACAATTCATCTACCAAGGAGGCAGCCTATGAATGGAGAAAGCCTTCAATAGCTACACATCTAAGGTAGGATTAATATCAAGAGAACATGAAAAATATCAATGAATATGGATGAGTAGGTATCTCTAGATTAGGACATAGAATCCTTTTGATATTTACCCAAGAAAGGTAATACTGGGTCATGTGATATATACATATATATAGACACACACACATATAATCCTTTTGGAGGACATCCACATTGGTTTCAATAGAGACTGCACTGTTTCCAGTCTGACCAACAGTTAAACAGTGTTTCAATTCTTCACACAAATTCCAGTCTTTGTTCCCATCTGTTTGTTTGATCTTACCCATTTAGACTGTGGTGAGATAATGGAACCACAAGAACCTTTACTTTGTATTTCATTGCTACATAAGGATGTTTAAGGTGGATGACTACAAGGAAATACTACCTCCTATTCATTAGGTCAGGTGCACATATGAACTCACAGTGGTGGTGCCAACATGTAGAAAAAACTTTCAAACCAAGCCAAACCAAAATCCATAATGGAAAAGATAATTAGGCCCATAATCACAACCCCAGTTGTGGAATCACTGGTGATTTTTAGCTGAATAAAGGTATTTATTGGTTCAGTAACCATCCTGGAAGCTCTTTGGAAATATTTCCCATAGGTGAATAATCCAGAATAGTGGTCAAACCAGGCACCAATACGAATATATTCATGACACATTCATACAAGAGCCAAATACATTGTGATCAGTTAGTGCAGTGCTTATTTCCCTCTCCAAACTGACTTTTTTTTCCATGTTTCAAGCATCAGCTCAGAATGCTATGAGTTACATCATGCTGAATAGTAAAGAAGAAAGGAAATATATCTTCCAGGTTTACATCTCAAGAGCATCATCAAATCTTATACTATGGAGAAAATCTGGGGTGAGACAGTTTTATTGTTGCTTGGAATATATTCAGAAGACCTCATGTGACTAGAGAGGAATTAAGGAAGTGTAATCACATCACCTGCTTTAGGACAATCTAATTCCGAGAAAAATAGCACACTGCATGAGATGAGCTAAGGTTTCCTGAAAGGGTAATTTGCCCCAAACCTGTAAACTTTGTCTTGAACTAAACATCGTGAAAGTTCCACCATTCCTGCATCATCTCACTGCCAACCCAGCTCCCAGTACGGGAAATATCTGGTTAATGGATCAAAAACTCTTCAAACCACACCATACTGGTGTTGAGAGAAGAACACTTACACTGGGGACCTGTTTCACAAATTCATGAATTCTAACAGAAACATGAGAATATATACAAAACTTGAAAAATACATGAAACTTTAAATCATTATAAAACATTTAATGCTCAAATTCTTCACAAATATAAGGAGAACACGTGAAGGCAAACTGGGCTATGCCCACGCATAATGAAGCACAGTTGACACAAGAGGACAGAAGGACATGAAGAGGCATCTTTGACACTGATAGCATTGTGTTTTCATTTGTGATCCAATTACAATCTAGTAGATATTGATAATTGCATGGCTGATTCATACACAGATGTTGAAAACATACATATTGGTAATTTAAAACTTTCATATGACAATAAAAACACTATGATATAAGGTCATAAAGTGTTTTGTGGAAAATAAACCCATTGAAAAACCCCAAAAAGTTGGATTAGATTTTTAAAAAGTGGAATTCATCAGTACGAAAATAAATTTTAAAAGTTTAAGTGAACAGATAAAAGAAAGTAAAACAGGAAACAAAGGGAAGCCTAAGTTTTAAATGCTCATTATTTTGTGGTATAACATCAACAACAACTATTTAAGACAAATATTGCTTAATTGACTTCACTGGCTGTTTAAGAAACACACCTTGAAAATAAACCCAACAATACATGAAATAATTTTATTTAACAATTTGGAAATTGAATGTATCAATAAAATATTAAACAATCCTTCTTGTGTTAAAATATTCTATCATTGTAATAATTAGAAAATTTGTAAGTCATAAAATATATATTCATCCACTTTGAAATTATCATTTCAAATTTATACAACTCATACAAAATATTTGGAAATGTTTGCTGGATAATGAACATTATCTGAGTAAATGCATGCTCAGATGTATACTACAAACATATATGTACATGTATTCCTCACAACTAACAGTATAGCTTGAATAAAACATCCATATCCTGATTAAATAGATATTATACTCATTATAGTGTGGGTATGACTATATACACACTAAAATAATGCAAAACCTCTCAATACACATATTTGTCTTAAAGTAAGTATTTTTAAATGATCATTTCTTATGCAGAGAAAGCAGAAACACCTGGATATGCTGGAGTCACAGCTAGAAGCAGAGAGGGCCTGAAAGTTGGGAAACATAGGGTGACTTACACAGACTCACTCACCAGGAACCAACTGAGATTAATAAAACAAGTTAAAGAGATAATCAATATGCAGGAGAGTGTGTGCTCACCAAGAGAAGGATAGTTTTGTTGACTCTGCACTCAGTGGAAGATGTGGAAGGGACATTGGTCCTAGGCATGTGCTGCATTCTGTGCTTGTATCTGTGCAGGATGAGAACCATGGATGTGCTGGCCCAGACTATGATCTCCACAAATAGAAAATCAGGAAATGACAGCAACGCTGCATACAGAATAATACTGATTTGGGTATTGGGATCAGCAGCACAGTATCCAAGATCTTTGGGGTTTGCTGGGTAGTTCTTGATGTATTTTTCTCTCACATGCACAAGAGTAAGAATACTGGCAAACAATGTTCAGCATCCAGTTCAGATACACAGAAGATCCAATTTATTTTTGTGCTCTTCCCTTTAAGCTCTGCTCACCTGGAGTCCCTGGGGTTGATGGCCATGACCTGAAAAACACTCAGGAAGCTAGTGCTTCCTATGAACACAGTTTTAGTCACTGTGTGAAAATGGAAAAGAACTTCATGGTCAAAATTACTGAGGAAGTCTTTCCAATCAAAAGATGCCATTGTCTGGGGCATTCATTGACACAGTAGAATTAAGATGTTGGCAACAAACAAGTGCATCCAAATCCAGTCTGTGGACCTTAGCAGCACCCCTGAAGTTAAACAACAGATAATGGTGGAAGAGACAGGAATTGCCCAAACTTCAACATCTGTCTGTGACAAGGAGGTTTCCCTACAACCAGCTTACTGACTGCCATGGTATTAGGTCCTGCTGTCAACCTGAAGATCCTACAAAGGAAGATAAAGCCAAGGATTCATGGAGTGTGTTAGTCAGAATGAGTGTCGTTATAAATTTTCACCTGATTTTTTTTTCTTTTTCTGTGAGACTGCTCAGCTATTTCTGGGCATTTAAACTCAGACATCATGTATAAATCACTATACAACATGAATGTGTACTTTTCACGGCATGTGGGGAAGCCACTACTGTGACTTAAGTTATAAAGATAAGCAGAACTGAATTAGAGTTAGAGAGATCCAGCTTTTACAAATTAACACTCCTAATTAAGACTAAAACAGGCTATGTGATAACAGAAACTGAAAGTGCAGTCGCCCACTTCTCCACTTGGTAATGGAGTTCTTACATCAATTTACTTCAACGTATTATCAGGTTTTATGGAATCATAACTGTGTGTTGATGGTTTTGATTTTTTGTAGTAATGAAATTCCATGCAGTTTTAAAGATTTATTTTGTTGATAAATTAAAATATAAGCAAATATTGAGCTATCTCAGTTAATGTTGGAGCATTTCGATCATTATAAAGCAACAGAATGCAATATCA
>LOJH01023856.1:0-19341 GCA_001685095.1 Ellobius talpinus | reverse complement strand
GAAAGAAAGAAAGAAAGAAAGAAAGAAAGAAAGAAAGAAAGAAAGAAAATAAGACTGCTGCCCGCCCACAGCTAAGCAACGGGCAGAACTGGGCTCATACCCATTTTCATGGCTCCACGTTTTTGCCTCTAATTGCACTGTTGTCCTTCCAAGCATCTGACAAATGAGTGCAAATGAGGGAATAAAAGATCCAGAATCTGAGACAGGGGAGATGACTTGCAGGAGCATGAGGAATTGGTTCCTAGAACCTGTATAAAACTAGCAGGGACTTAGCAGCATGAACTTGTACCCCAATATATAAGAAGGCAGAGATAGGTGGGTCAAGATACATGGGGCTTTCTGGTCAGCCTGCCTAACTTACCAGTGAGTTTCAGGCCAATGAGATAGGCAGTCTCAAAAAAGAACAAGTGGATGGTACCTAAGGAAGAATGACCCCATGGTTTTCCTTTGGCCTGCATGTGTACCCAGACACTTGTGCACCCTCACACACACATATACCTGCGCAGAGCTGCACATGCCCACAACATCCTAGAAGCTAAGTTAACTTAAAGGACCATTTTTCTAAGGAAAAAAAAGCTTGAGAATATACCAAGTGCCTCCTAAATCACCTCTTCCATCAACTTCCAGGTCAATTCCAGTTTACCCTTCAATTCTTCAGGGGAAAAGAAATGAAATTTCTACCCAGATGCTGCTACCAAGTTCCTAATTCCCTGGCTCACATTACGTTTTCTTAGTAGATGCTCCAGAGGACACTGTGTTTACTAATCACAGCAGCATTAACATTATGTTACATAGTTATTTAACTGGATCTCTTCCTGGAGAACAGACATTCTAAGGGGGCAGGAGTCAGGCTAGCCCAAGTTGCCTCTGTACCCTCCAGTCAGTGCTTAGCATCCACTCCATGATGGATGACTGGATGAATAGAATTTGGGTCCAGGGACAATGTTATTAGGGGCCAAAGATATAAAGGTGAATGAACACCAAGAGACAACATACTGGCCCTAACACAATGATCTTATTACCAGAGGAAGCAGAAGTGACCTTCAGTCATTTATTTTTTCCAAAGTCAAGACAAGGTCACATGAAGTAGTTACTAAACATGACTTATCTACTAAGCCTGAAGGAATGGGGGTGTTTGCATGATTTTGTGAAGGATATTTATTTTGATACTGTTTCATGAATGTCATTGCAGGAAGCCAAGAGACAGATGTTGCTTGCCCAAAGGCTAAATTATCTCAACCCTCTGGAAAGTGTGCAGGTGTCCATCGTTCTCATTTGGAGTCTGGAATCCTACTTTAATTCTCAATTCCTGGATCTGAGTTTTGCGTTTTTGTTGTTGTTGTTGTTGTTTTTAATGAAACCTCGGGCAGGTACTCACCACGTCAGCGAGTAGAAGGAACACTCTTCTCATGTGGGCCACAGCAGCCTCTAAATAGACACTCACCTGCCTGATGCATGCCCCAGCCTGCAATGGTGGAGAGAAGGACTGAACAATAAGCAAGTTAGATCATTTCAAAGAGAACTATGGAGATAGCAAATGGCTTACTGAAGCCAACCATGACAACATCTGTGAACTAAACTGGTTAGAAACCAGGAAACATTTACTGATACCACAGCTAAAATTCAGCCGAAGAGCCAAAGAAATTATTTCTGTGGGCATCTCATGTAGAATGTATTCAAATGTCCACCTCGTGGGCTGCAAATGAAATGAGCCCTTTGCCCAGATAGTCATTTACTGAGCACTGAGTAGGAAGCCCAGGAACCACATCTCCAAAGCCACTAGTGGCCTATATTTTTACATGCCTAAGGCTTATAGTAACATTATATTAACTCTGCCATGTTTGCTGATATATTAAGTATGTAATCACACAGATAACACGTTATGGGATAAAAAACACCTGGAAAGAAAAATTCACACACAGAAAAATAACGAGTTGTAGGTTAGAAACCAAGCTGTAGCCAGTGTTTTTATACAGGAAGTGGTTCTTGCGGTGGGGGTGGGTAAAGGGAAACCCAGAAGTAAAAGCTAGGACAGAACTGGAATGGGCGGCGTGAAGCGAGATGGAGAAGCACATACCTAGATAAGCTTTGCTGGCAAGGTCCAGCCTCGGTAAAAACAGTGGCTTTCTGGAGCAAAAGAGCTGGGCTTTGCGGCACCCTGCCCTGGCCCTGCAATCTATGGTTGCCAGGGAGAGCGCCTAGATGTAAGTAAGCATCAGCTGCAAAACCCACAGCAGCTGGGGTAGGTTTGTTAGAGGAGAACAGGCTACAGTCGGGACTCTTATTTCCTCTTCTGCATCAGTTTGAAAACAGGATTGGATTACTGGAGTTGTCTAAGGGAGGCACTGATGGGAAGCATCTGCCGATTTTCCTGGTGTAAACACGCCCGTCGTCACGGATTTCAAGCCATCGGGAGGATCAATGAACCCAGAAACTAGGGAGCGAGACCTATGATTGGCTGTAACTGGCTCCACTCCATGGAGCTTGAGTGACTAGACAAAGACACACAGAGCAATCTTAGTCCAGAATGTAAGTGACACCCACGGTGCTGAGGAGCAAGAGCCAGCAACGGTTTCTGTAAACGGCGACTTCTTTTCGACTAGGCTATCTCGGTTCTGCAACTTTGGCAGGAAAAGAGCCACAGACATGGACAAGAATGGCACAGCTGGGCTCCAGGTGAACTTTATTTACCAATGGGTCCGTGGATTACATTATTGCCAAGATCTGCTGTGGATATGATTCAGTTGTTTTTATAATAATGTGTCCTGTTTAATTTATTAAGCTGGGCCAACACTGGAGTGAAGTAAGAGGGGTGTCTGTAGAACAAAATTTAAGGGAAAACTGCCAACAACCATGAAAATGAGCTCCTCTTTTAAGGTTCATTTATTTTATGTGTACGAGTGTTTTGCCTGCAGGTATGCTTGTACAACACTTGTATGCAGCACCCACAGAGACCAGAAGAGAGTCATGTCTCCTGGGACAGAAGTTACAAAGGGCTATGCGCCATTATGGGGGTGCTGGTAAAATAGCCACATCCTCTGCAAGAGCCACCAATGCCCTTAACTGTTGAGCCATCCCTCCACCCCAATGAACTCCTCTTTCAAATGTGTGCTCTGAGCATCATTTTTGTCTTCACCTGGAACCTGGCCTTATGACTCGCTTACTCTAACCAGATTGACAGAAGGGTTCCTGTGTTCAAAACCAAACCTCTGAAGCAGAAATAGATAGAACACCTGGAATTCAGAGCTTGCAAAAACGGTTGGAAGGGCCAAGAAACGGATGGAAGGTTGCAACCATACTGACAATCTTGCCTACTAGGGAAACCTCAATACCTGCCTTTCTCATGAATGTGGGGACCTGGAAATTGCCGGTGAACTGAATTCAAAGACAATATAATGGAGTCAATACCCAGAATTAAGACAACTACCTCTGTCCCTGAAAACCCAGGAAGGTAGTAAGCAGCACTGAGACACCCAGTCCAAACAGTAACTGCGTATATCTGTAGGAATCTAACGTTTTTCAGAACCCTAGCTGCAAGAGAGCCTAGGAACCACAGTTTTGGTTTAAGCCATTCAGTGACAATAGAAAAAAAAGAAGTAAAATGTATGCTGAGTTAGCACTGGCCATAAAGGGCATCCTAAGAGCCTCTGTCAAAGAAGCATGACACTCCCATACCAAATCTGATTTTCACCTGAGGTTACATCTAAATGGGGAAACGGTATTCCTTCCTCTGCTTTCTAGTCCTATTCAGTAACATACAATATCTGGTCTATGACAGAGATGAGCATGTAACACTCAAGGAAGAACTGCAATGGTGACTAGGAATGTCACCAGGAGTTGTGGCAGACAGCAGAGGAAAAAAGGAACGGCTTTGGGAGACTTTAGGATAGGACAATAGAAAGCTGTGAGTTGCTAAGAAGTAAATGCCAGGGACTGAGAATGTATCTCAGCCAGTGCTGTGTTTGTATCATAAGACTCTGGATTTAAATCTAGCACTGCATAAACCCAGTGTGACAGCATGTGCCTGTAATAGTGAGTTTATTACATGAGGCCCTGTGTAAAAAAGAGAAAGAGAAAGAAACAACTGTGTGTAGAGACGTCAAGAAGGCTCAGCAGAGTACCTGCTGCCAAGACTGACACCCTGAGTGTGAGCACCAGGACACACAGAGTAGCAGAAGGTACCTGACTCCAGGAAGTGGTCTTTTGACCTCCAAGTGCATGGCACAGATGTCTGCAAAACATACATACATACATACATGCGTTCGTACATATATACATACACATATATAATACATACATATGTTCGTACATATATACACACACACGTATAATACATACATACATATGTTCATATATATACATACACACATATATTTAATTAAAAAAAGAAAAGAAACGAAAGCAAAGAGAAAGCTGAGAGAATCTTCCATTCATAGGTTGTCTTAAGGAAGTTCTACCTGCATGCTCGTATCTATTACTAATGGAGGAGACATGCTGGCATCATTCCCCAAGGTCAGGCACTAACTCTGAGCAGGGCGGAGACACACAATTTTCTGATTGAAACTCCTAAGCTTTCATAGAAAATCAAAATCTATGACTTAACAAAAATTGAGTTATTTTGTCTGTAAAATAGTTTACAGGGTGATTTTCAAGCACATGCATCATACATATATAATTATAAATTATAGTAATTAAACAGCCATTCAAACTCCACCTCAAGAGACAAACAACTGGAGCGGTCAATGTATTTCTTCTATCATTCCTTGCCCCTCTTTCATTACAAATAGACTGTTATCCCCAATCTTAGGTTCTATGTGTGTGTTGCCCTGCTCAAAATAGCATTCTATCACACAGGCATACAATCTGAAAGCGTTTCCAATTTGTACACCTCAATTAATTTCTAAAGCACAGAAATTCACATTAGTGTCCACAGATGCCTTTCAAAATGTACTTGTTCGAATTAGACAAGAAAGGGAGAAGTCTTGGTTTATTTCCAAGGAGAATGAGGAGGGAGTAGCAGGTATTTTTCTATGAATGCTTAATTTACCTTATACTTTGAGTTCTCACTTACAGAAATTAGTTTCCTCCTGATGTCCTTTTGAGTGCGGGAGTCTACAGAAACAGTGGTTAATTTAAACTGTGTTTCACAATGGTGAGCAGGTCGCAGAGATAATAAAATTAACCTTCCTTCATTTTTTTTCACAACCCCCCCCACACACACCCAACGGAGAAAGGCCCTGTACAGAATACAGCGTGACTCTGTGGCTGGCTCTGGGGACATGAGCCATCACCGACTTGTCACACTGCCCTTAACAACATATTTGTGTTTTGCAAAGTGTATAATTTTTTTTAGACCCTGAACAAATATATTTACATAACTGTGTCTAACGAGAAATTACATTTAACTTCTCAGAGATGACAATAACTAAAGGCTGGACTGCCAATTCCACTTCATTAGCGTGGTGGAAATGCATTCCAAATGTTAATAAAAATTCCAACATGCTGATAAATTAGAGCTTGTAAGGAGCATGTGACACCTTGGTTAATATATTCAACCTCAATTATATTTCTCTTCAGCACCCTGTTATCTGGAACCTTTGCTGGCAATCAGAGGTGCTGTTGTTCAGCGGCCAATTTTCTAGATAATGTAGCTTATCAACAGTGTGGGTAAACTTGCCAATGGAATCAGGCTGCACTGAACCACACACGCGCTAATTGCATCCCTTTTTTATGCATATTTACAGACTGTCACTTCAAAGAAATCAGTGGCCCATTGAGGCACCCAGTTAGCTGGAAGAATTGCCTCTTGCAAATGAAAATTAGCAAACAAGCCAGTGATAAATATGAAATGAACAAAGTCTAAAAAAAATACTGTTTTGTCCCCAAATTTCCTTGTCATCCCAATTGATCCCCACTGAAGGAGTTTCGAACATAGGATTTTACCTTTTGTTTCAGATAGGCAGGAAGAGTTCTTTCTGAAACCCACTAACTAGCTAAAAGCTTGTTAGCTTTTCCCCCACTTCTCCCACGCCACCCCCACCCCAAATCTCTATTCACATAAACAGGTTATTAAATCCCGTATTAGATTTGCTTTGGAGTTTGAACAGACAAATGACACGTTAACACTTCAGAAACAATTAACCCTGGAAACTTAATTAAGTTCTTCTGACTTAAAGGAAGCACATTTCAAAATAATGTTTTTAAACTCTCCTGGTTTGCTCAAGAATAGCAACGCGTCCCCCGTGCAAAGCGCTCGCAAGTTCTAGTTAATGGCAGAACGCCTTGCCTGGCTATATATGGATAGAGACTATGGCACTCTGAGCCCTGCACTGATGGTGTCAGAGAGAGGACGGAAAAAATATCAGGACTAAGAAATAGCAACAATCAAAAACATTTTCCAAAAGACCCAAACTCGGGGCGTACATAAAAGAGACAACTGATTTATAGCGTCCTGAGAGCCGGCCATAATGAAATTCGCAGATTTTAGGCTGTATGTTTGAAATCTCTACTCTGGCTGTTTTAGAATAACATTTTGAAACAACCCCCCTTCCAATACAACAATGTTTTTAAGGGAATATTAGGTTTTAGAAAGCATGTCATTTTAATATAAGCAGGTCGTCTTAATATAATTTAAAATAAACCACGTAGCAATTAAACCATAAATACTTTTAGAGGTCTGGTGCCAAACAGAGCAATTTAGAGTGGCAAAACTCAACAAACAAATGGCACTTAAGGTCTTAGCTTACCACTGACAGTCAGCGATACTTTATTTGGCTTGGACGGCTGAGCCCCATTCCTGCTGAGTATCACGGGTTTGACACGTTCTAAAACTGCTCATCCTACCATCAGTGATCCCATATCTTTGAGAGATTTTTGTTGGTTGGTTTTAGCTTTTTTCCCCCCTCAACTATTATTTTCTTAGAGAGCTCGTGCAACAACACAACCGTTGATACAGAGACTGGAGAATTTTAAGGAATTCACTAGACCTTCATGCTGACGGCTCAGTTCTTGCACAAACAAAGCAAGTTTCTTCAGTAAATTGGTGTTCATGAGCAAGCATCCTTCAGACCACTGCTTTGCATCACTGTTCATACTGCAAATATTGCAAAGCAATTCTGTGAGTATGTGCCTGTCTCCCTACCGGCACAGGGAACCCCCCAAAATCTAGTTTCCTGAAAAGACAAAGACCCCACCATCCAGAATTTCATTGGAGGAGGCAAAAGACATACCACAGACTAGGGACAGGAACAAAGAGCCATGGGGTACAGGGAAGACACCTTGATCTTTCCTGGAGCTCCAAGAAAGAAATTACAGGATAGATGACAGTGGATGAAACCTTAAATGAAAAGTAAGATTGTTCCCTCGCTGGGTAGGCATTTCAGAGAGACTGAACCACATAAGCAAAGCAGAAGACATAGGAGTAAACGGTCCATTCACAAGAAAGAGATGCTTGGTGATGCTGGGGGAGAACAGAGCATCCTTTGCCCATGCAAACAGAAAGACATCTAAACACTTCAAATGATTACGTGTTGATTTGACCTTTTGTGCATTTAATCCCCTCCCCAGGGGGGGGCAAGGCAAGGAAGAGGGCTTGTTCTTCCAATACTGATGCAAAGGTTAAGAGATGAAAGGAAAATGTATAACTGACTTTCATTTTTGAAGTTCATTGTTCCTGCTATCCAATTACACGAATACACATTCGCATAGCACCAACACAGGATGTGTCTGTCATACTGGGAGACTGATCTCACGAGGCACACAGGAAGCCTCCCAACATGGCAGTTCGGAGGCATATGAAGGATGTCTTAGTCACTTTGAATCAGTAAGTATTAAGAAATGCCTCTGCCTTCTACACTGGATCCTGGAAATTTGGCTTGAACTTGAGTCCAGAAGGACAACAAATGGAGCCATGACAAGGCAGAGCCCTTAGACTTTTGTTTAAAACCTTAGTTCATCCACGCTGTTTTTATTTTTAACATTCAAGCAAATGATTTATGATTGAAGAAATGAATCTAAGTACAAGAGTTATAAGCTACCAAAGTCAGTCAGTTGTTTTCAAGGAAGAAAAAATTGGATTGATTAATAAGTATCATTATTTCCTAGCCATATTATAATATGTGCTTTATAACTAGAAAAGAAAGACAAACAATGAATCTGATGTAGAATCGGCTAACCATCATAGTATGTGCTGGGTAGGAACTTTGCTAGCAGATTCATTTAATATCAGAATATACCTATTAAGGTATACTTTTTAATCCTGAATATTTTTAATAGAAGAAGAAGAAACTGAGGTTATTTTTTGGCCAAGGCTAGTCAACGGAAGGGTCAAGACTCGAATCCAGACCATGCCCGTCTAACTCTATGACTCACATTGTTATATGTGTTGCCTTTTTGTAAATCACAAATAGACTGTTTCTCTTGTCTGAATTTAGCTTGGGGAAGAAGTCTTTACAGGGAAGAGAAGAAGAGGAAGACAGAAAGAGGAAGAGAAGAAGAAGGGGATGGGATGGATGAAAGGAGGAGGGCTGATGGAAAAGCTGCTTATTTTAAAACTTCGCTATTCTAGGGCTCTGGCCACACTTACTACTTCCTCTGCCTCTAGCCTGTCTTTAAGCCGTGTGAGGGCAGGAAACACTGTGTGCCTTGGGTATCATTGGGTCACCCCAGCCCCATTGTGGCTATCCCAGAACCAGAATACTGTATACACTTGGTGAATGAAATTCAACCACAATTCCCTTTGTCTCCATGGCCTTAGGGTTTCCCTTGTCATGTCCTTTATGTCCTCCCCCAAGGACATGTCCATACCAAACACCATAAGAGCTAGAACAATTTCATGACCCTGCCCCCAAGCATTTGCAAGCAGGCATTGTTCAGGTCCAAATGAGGTCGCCTCATGCCTGCCATTGGTGTGGGCTTTATACAATTGGCAGTCGGCATCCTAGGTCATTCTCCTCTCCAGTTGGACACAGGGCAATGTAAAACAAAAATTAGATTTCGCCTGCCTTCTCTCAGCTCTTTAAAATGAAGTTTCCTATGTTGCGTTGGGGTCACCTCACCATCAGAAATGTCAGCGAGCTTCACATTCCACAGAGGTCAAGGTTCACTCAAATGTTTTCGCTTTTCTTTCCCTCCCCGGCCCCCACACCCAATTAATTTTACATTTATCCCAACTCAAATGACGTTCATTAGGGCTCTCACCCCCTTTTTATACTCTCCACCAAGAAGAACTCATGTTTCAATATGCAGACACTGGCTACACATTCCAGTCTGGAACGCTGCATGTTTAGTTCATAAGTGAAAATAGCCTGGTAGTTAAGATGTGTGTCAAGTGTTTGGCCACGAAACGCTGCATTTGTTGTTTGTTTTGCCCAGGTTCTACCCGACACCTGTTTTGTACTGAAATCCTTATTAAGCTGTTTCATTTCTCTATTTTTTTTCTCATGGAGTTCTATGCCCCCCCCACACTTTTTTTTTCTCTCCCAAGCTTTGGAGGTCAAAGCTGCGGTTTCCATTGTTCTCTTCTGGAGTCACCCTCCTCTCCTGGGTGGGGAGGAAGGCCACTCTTTGTGCTTAGAATTATTCATGGGACTCAGGGAAAGGAGAATAGGGGTAAAATAAACTGGCTCAGGAAAAACAAAAACAGGACCGGCCACGTGACTGGAGGGAGGGGGTGGCTGCAGGAAGCTCCCCCTTGCTCAGCTCAGCACAGAACAGACAGAGGAGACCTGACTCAAAACAGGCACCATCTCAAAGTCCAACTGATAGCACTCACAAAACAGAAAGCCTTGACCATGAGATTCACTCGCTGGCCTCTGAGGAGTCGGGTCTTCACTGCCTGAGATCCCAATGCTGGGGTAAATTCAATGCACAAAGTGCATGGCTCACTTAGTCCTCGAGAGAATGGGGTGGGATGGAAAAAGAGAGAAGTAGCTTTGAAAGTTTGTAACAAATTGGTCAAATGCAATTCGTGCTGAATATTTTTGACACAAGTCACCCCTAATTGCCATTCCTGAAAGGTGTCTCAATTAAGATCACACGACATGGCTGTTTAAATGCTATACATTTGTCTGAAGGAGAAAGAAAGCCACAACATTGTCTATTAAGTGTCAAAAAGCCTTTTCTTTAACTGCAGAGGGCTTGGACACAACTCAGGAAATACTTCAAATGGAAAAGAAATGTTAAACGCTACCCTTCAAGCTATTGGAAAACCTATTATCAAATGTTAAAACCTTTTAGAAAAAATACCCATGAGTGTCCCCAGCAGGATGACATATCTTTGTTTAGCAAAGATTGATCACCATTGATAATCAGGAGCTAATAGAATGGATGCAATCCAGCTGCTAATTAGGAATCCTGAGGCTTAAATGAAGAAACTCAGGGGGGCCAGGTATCTGCTTACATAGTTCTTTCAGTGCCACAAACACACCAAACAGAAATGACTGTGAATGCTTCTCTTCACCACGTTACTAAATCATAATATCAGCACCGCGGATGCTGGGGGCTCTGTGTGCATGTGAGAACAGGGGCAGAAGGGGGTTCATTCATACAAGAGCTGAACTTTCATCAGAAGAAAATGCTGTGCAGAAAAAAAATTGCAAATAGTGTGTGCATGCCCACACACAACCTTTCACTACCGCTCTCGGTTCGCAGGGCATAATGAGAATTAATTAGTGCCTTCCAAAATCATTAGCCCCAATCTCTCTAATGTGTGCATCTATGCCTAACTGAAGATTTTCTAAAGAAAAGAGACAGAAACCAGAAATCTAGGGTCAGAGGCAAAGGCACAGATGCGCGGATAAATGGCTGTCCTGTGACGGTGCCTCTTTGTGTTCATGATTACAACTGATTCTAATTCAGCCCCTGATGCACTAGCTGCCCCCTTTTCTTGTTCTAAATACAGTACTTTCAACACCCCCCTCCCAATTCATTCCTTACAGACTTGGAGGATTTAAATTTTTTCTCCAAAATGCCACATGTCAGTCAAAAGAGAAAATGATTGGCTTTTAAAATTATAATTTCAAGCACATTGACTAAAGGCTATGTTTTCATTAAAATTTAACCCCCTTTGAAGCTCACATCTGCAGCTTTGGGGAACATGCTAAAAGATGGGTTTCTATCTCTGTAGCTTTCCACAAAACAAGAGCTAGAAAATTGAAACCACGGAGACGCAATGAATAATAGCCCATGCTAATAGGACACTGTGTCTTTATTATAACCATTAGAACAAAACTGACCCTCTTTCGTTTTCAGTATACAAATCAAGAGCCTCTCATTCTCATTTCTGAATATTTCAAACTTAAATCTAATTAGAAAGCTTTAAGTAATAAATGTATAGGGACCTTATTTTTTAATGGAATCATTTTTATGCCCTCTCTGGGCCGTCATTTTCCATAGACAAATGTTAACTTTTGAACTATATGTAGCCATTCTTCCATGTTACTATTTCATTAGACCATGAATTATTTTTCAGGGTAAGAATTTCAGTAATGTAACCCCAAACAAGAAAATGTCATAAAATCAAATGATTGATTGTTTCACACATTTTAGTTTTCCTTTTTCTTAATTCCAAAATTAAAATTCAATTACCTTGGTAGTTACACGAACTTCTGCAGGTGGTTAAATTGAATAGAACCCTACAAAACAAATGAAAACACCTAAAATCAGCTAGCATGCAACTAAGATCCAGAATGTATTTAACAGAATTTTTTCAGTCAAATTCTACTTTTGATAGGTGCTGTGGTTTTTAAAATACTTCCATTAGGGCAAGCTGGGTGAAGAATATGTGGTACTTCTCTTCTGTTTTTACAACTTCTTAAGCATCTATAATTACTTCAAAATAAAAGGTAAAAATAAATTACCTCTTCGTGACTTCTAGAAGTCTGACTTCTCAGACATGTTGAAAATTTCACACTGCAAAATCAAACTGATTCTCAATAAAATGCAGACCCAAAATCTAGAGAGATTTTGCAAGAGTTCAGCAATGCACCCTTCCATCAACCCAGATCAGAGAAAAGTCTGGTTTAATTTGTATCATCTTCCAGAACCTGATCAAGACCGTATCTCTAATTTTCTCCAATTACCTCATTGTTTTGTCCCTTGTGTCTTGATATGATATGATATTCCATCAGACTTGATATCCCCGCACACAAAAATCACTGACTGACCCCTTGGATATGAATCACAGCCCCACACTTCCTATGTAACCTTGTCACACTACTGACCTTTTCAGAGCTCAGTTTGCTTATGTGTAAAATGGGGAGGGGGCAGTATCCCTCTCACAACAATTAAATGGAGTCATGTGGACAGAACTCCACACCTGTGGTGCCTGGCATCTGCAGATAGCCACGTATATATAGATCACCTATAAACCTGGATGAGGGGTGAGCCACCCGTACTTCCACTTCAAGAGGTAAACAAAGTCAAGGGGATGGGTCCCAGAGCCAAACAGAGCTTCCTTTGTGTCTTCACTCCTCTTGCTAAGGGTAGAAGGTAGCCTGTGTGGATGCCCCAGTTCATTTATAAAGGAGTACCCTGACGAGAAACCAAGGCTGTGGCTTCTCAGCCAATGGCATGTTATTCCATGAGTGTTTTCACACTGCGAACATTTAGTCTGACTCTGTTTTGCAGTACAAGATCTTAAAGGACGCAGTCAGATGTCATGCCATCCACTCTGATGCTTGTGAAGTGAGCTGTGTTTTTTTTTTACAAGCTGATGATTGAAAATGAAGACATTCAAGCTTACCTAGCGTTTGAGCCTCCTCACCATAGGGGTGAAATGATGTTATAGAGCCACCCTCATTGCCAATCTTTTCCTCTTTCAACTTCTGGTACTTGTTCAAGCTTCCAGAGAGTGACTTTGTAAGCCAGTTCTCAAAAGAGAATAACTCCTTCTGGGCCTCCTAAACCCCATAGCATCTTCCAATAGCTTTTGCTGTGGATACCCAGGTACTAGTACAACCTTACAAGCATGAGAGACACCCAGAAGGGAGGATCCCAGAAATCAGTAGTCATGGCTCACTGCTCTGTTGGCAACTTCCAACATGCAACACCTTAAATAAAGTTCAAGGGAGATGTGACAGATACCCACAGGAATCACTCTGCACTATTTATTTCTGGGTTCACTTGTCAGCACCGTGAAGGCTCTTGCTATAATCCTGAAGTCACTCAGAGGACTAGAATATTGTGTTCAGGAAAGAGTTGCTTTTCTGTCAGAAGTACTTATTGACTGTCACTTGAGAAAGCCTCTCACAGATAAATCTAACACCACAATAATTCAATATTTCTTCTTGAAAACAAAGCCATTAGCATTTTATTAGGAGAAATATTTCATCTTTCCTCTCCCTCTGTTTAAACACAGCACAGATGTAGCACTCTGTGTGGGTTGTTACAAAGTCAGGGAATATAATTTCTTGATTAATTGCCATACACAGGATTCGAGTTATGTACAATTTGGGTAGTTAACCCTGGCACCTCCCACAAGCACTTACAGCCAAGCCTTCCAAATAAGCACATTTATGATAAATCACTGGGAGCTGTTTAAGTGGATCAGGCTTTAAGTTCTTCCTTGGACTAGATCATGTCATTTCCAACAAGCAGGGATTTCAGGGGAGAAATTCCCTTATCAGCCTCAGCTGAGGTGACTCCGTTTCCCCTGCAGACTGCAGGGAGTCTCCGTCAATATTTCTTATCTTATTTGTGACTCTCCTATGGTCTCAAAAAACGGTTGGTGATTCAGAAATTTCATCAGGGGTCCAAAGATAGACCATGAGCTTAGGGCATGAACACAGAACAGGAAAAGAAAACGCCTGCTGGTTTTACGCCTGTTGAGAATCGAAGATCTCTTCTTAGCTTGTCCAGTTTAGGGTGGACATCCTGTCACTTCCTCAGCTTCCATATCCTTAGGAAGGTGCATGAATATAAACCCATGCGTCCCTAGATGCTTATACACCACTAAACCCTCAGCTAGGGACACCTTTTTACATGCTTTCTTGCCCACTACCACAGACCATCTTGTGAGAGGTCTCCAAAGCTTTCCTTAGTGTTGTAACGGGAATCTAAGACAACAGAGATAGCTGGAGCGGGTTCAGGAAAAATTGGCGCCACATGTCCTTATTGAGGGTTCCTGTGTGAGCTCCTCTGGCCTCGGACAGCAAACTCTAACTGGTGACTTTGGGTTTCCAGGATATGTTGTTTGCTTCCTGGGACAGGCATGACTATGAAATAGGCGTTTCATTGTATGTCAGACAAGATTGACATACCGGTACACAAATGGCAAGTAACTGGCTCCGCTAGCCTTCCGGTCCATCCCGACCCTCACACAGCTTCCCTCTCCTTTAACTTTGCAGACGTGTTTCCCTCAAAGTTGATTCGTTGGGTACTTAGCTAAATAATCTCCTCTTCCTTAATTCCAAGGATGGGGGTCTGTAAAAGCTTTCCATTCAATGAAAATGAAAGAGAGGAGAAGATGGCTCAGCACGTAAAGACACTTACTGCCAAGCCTGGTGACCTGAGTTCAGTCCCAGGAACCCACCTGGCAGAAGGAGAGAACTGGCTTGAGTCGCTTGGCCCGACTTCCGAGAGAGGGCCATGGAGCACAGGCTCATAAAGTAAAATGTGCAATTTTAAAAGTGTGACTGATAAAGAAAACCACACATCATCACTCTGTCCTCGAATCACCTACCTTAGAGATCATGAGTCCTCACTGAAAATATAGAAAATAAAATGTATTTTAAACCCAATTTTGATTTATATTAAGTATTCCATAAGTAAACGTGCACTGATTTTGTAGTTCAACATGGTCTTTGAAGTGAATTTGATTAAATTCTCTATATATTTTTTCTTTCTTTAAAATAGAAAATACCATAAGGAAGTCTCCCCACAGCCCATGCCAAGTTTTGTTTTCTTTGTTTTTGGTTTGTTTCATTTTTAGCTTTGTTTTGTTTTGTTTTGTTTTAGCTTTCCTGTCCACTCTAGACTTATTTCTATCCGTTAATATAACTCATTCGATGATGGACACTGCAAGCGTCTGATTGGTCACAGGAAATGAAAACAAAGAAGGGGGGACCGGACCATGACAAATGGCCTCTAGGCTTTCCTACCACATCCTATAATTTTCCAGTTGGCTTAACCACTCAACATATTTAAGTAACCAACCAACATATTTATTTAACATTCGGCAGATGGACATGACAGAAACATCATGATTTTCAGATGTACTTTTTCTAACTGCAATGCTTCTTTCACGCCAGGATCCCAACAGGTTCTAGAGGTAAGTCTGTCCTTACCTGCTGTTTTTCCCAGGGCTGGAGACTCGTGCAACCTAAACATGCCCATTCTGATTAATTTAAAACCTCGGCATTAAAGCAGAAATCAAATCATTCTCTCCAATCTATTTCTTACCCACAGCATAAAAGAGACTATTTTACATGTTAATAGTAATCTGATGTGGTTGTATAAATCTGATATAAATATGATCCTCTGTTTGGAAATGATGTTAATTTAGTTTAAAATGGAGATTACATTTCAGCTTGTAAAGGGGCAGCATGGAGTATTAACATTTGTGACTGTTGTGTAATTTCCCTTTACGCTGCACAAGTGTTACTCTGAATCTTTTCTGAGCCTCTTTGTCCAAAGATTTCCCATTCTTCTTATAAGAAAAAGGTTTTCTATCAGCTATATGTTAAACAGGTGGAAGAAATCCTTAAATGAAAAAAAAGATTAACACCAACATCATAAATGCATTTTTTAAGAAACATTTCGAGTTACAATGTAATAAACTGAACAGAATGTCATAAGAATGTCAAACTGGGCACTGTAAAAATAAATGTTATTCCCATGGAAAAAAAGTCTGCATATTTATGTAACATTCAGCAGATGGGCGTGATATTAATATAGGGTTTTCAGTTGTGCTTTTATAGCTTCTAGATTTTTCTTGCCTAACTTGGCAACCCGAGGCACCATTTGAGTTTTGAATTTGGACAATACTGCAACAGATGTCCAGACCAATAAAATAAACTCCTTAAGGGCTCTGCTTAATTTGTGTAATTGATCAATTTTGGTTGCAGAGGCCTTGCCTCCCCAGCATGTAACTGCTTTCCACAAACGCGCTGCAGCTGGGATTTCGTTCCATATGTTACAGGAGTGTACGGCTCTTGACAACATGCAAACAGAACAGGGTCTGTGGTGACACCTGTTGGCAACAAGCAGAGAAAAACAGCGTCACTGGAGCAAAGGATTCCCAGCCTTGGTGTTATTGACCCTTGGGATGGAATCATCACTAAGGTGGGGGCTGTGCTGTGCATCCTCGGGGCTTCAGCACTGCGCCAGTCTCTGCCTTCAAGTGCTAGAGGCACTGTCTCCCCGACACACGGCGCGCTCCAGTGTTTCCAGACCGTCCCAAATATCCCTTCCAGGCCACAGGAGGGGGACTAGCATGACACTAGTTGAAAATTCTTTTAGTCCAGTGGAAAGTTCTGGATAGCTAGAACGTTTAGCCTAGATAGCTAAAGATTTCTCACACTTAAAATACACACACACACACACACACACACACACAAACACAAAGACAGAAGGGCCTGGGGAGCTGGCATAGCCATGCAAGCATGGGAACCTGAGTTCAAGCCCCTGAACCCACCTGAAAAATACGAGGTATGGTGATATACATGAAGAGTCCAGGCAGAGGCAAGTTGGAGGTAAACAAGCAGTTCATCCAGAATATTACTAGTGAGCTCCAGACCAATGAGAGAGCCTGTCTCAAATAAAGTACACTCACCAGCTTGAGCAATCCCCGGAGTTGTCCTCTGACCTTCACAGGTACACCCATGCACTGACACCCTCACAGACATGTGCACCTGGAGCGCCCACCCCCGTACACATCAATAAAAAAAAACCTGAACAACAAAAAGTTTCCCCTGGCCTTGGCACATCTCTGTCTAATAACAATTTTACAGAAAACCCATGGCGACTTCAAGCTGACCCAGGGTATCCGGGACACGTGCTTCGGGCCCCAGACTCCTCACAGCACTCGCGTGGTAGGTAATTAAGACATTGGTTTTGAAGCTCAATTCTAAGTGTTCATCACTCACCTATTAAACTTGCCAGAGTTGCTGTGTTAATTATCTCCCGTTTCCTTGATTTAGCATAATACGGCCTGCAGCCTGTGACAGAAATTCAAGGGAAGACCGGTGACCTCTTTTGTGGTTGTGTTAATAACTACATGATAATAAATTAGTTTTCAATTTTCAGAAGACTTTACATGGCCAAAAAAAAAAAAAGTGGGGCAAGAACGCGATGCACAAACTTGATACCAGATAGCGGATCAGTACCAGCTTGGAATCTCTTCCGCACAATTTCGCAACCAAGGACAATGGGAAAGTTAAGCAAACTGCGCTGTCGCTTTGTCGAGGCAGGACATTGCTGATAATCATGAGGGACAGTGAGAGGCTGTGGTCATCGCTGGCTATTTTAACCATCATGGTTAAATGGCTCATTCCTGCCATTCTCTCAGAGTTAGGGAAGATTTTGAGACACATACTGAACATAAGCAAGCATACGTTCGCCATGCGCGAAAGCTCTCCCCCACCCCCGAAGACATGCTGATTTGAAGTGCTTCTGCTAATATGAGAATAAAAACATGGGAAGGAAAATCGTTTCCCCAGCAGCACAGCAGTGCCGTGACTTCTTGGCGTGTTTTGTGTCTCTCTTACATCTGCTCCCTGCCTCTAACAGCTTTCTTCCTTTGGCTGGCAAAACGCAAATAAGAATGTACAGGAAGCCTGGCCCCGCTCTGATGTACAATAATATTTAGCTAATTAGAAGAATCCTCCAGCTCATTACGCTAGACAGTAGGAAGGAAGACACCACATGAAAGCGTGACACTTGCTGAGCCCTAGGATGGTGTCAAAGCCGAACTGGCATCACTTTCTCCCATTTCTTTATAAACTTGGTCCGAGTGCAATTTCATTCGTTTTTCCCGTTAGTTTTGACTTTGATAAGAAGCGATTGCTGGAACACTGCGCCATCTTCTGGTCTGATGTTGAAGTGCAAGTTCTTAAGAAAACAACTGCCTTGGAATATTCGGATTTTCAGAAAGCATAGCAGCTACATAAGAAATACAGGATATTCTTTTTCTAGTAAGTTAAGTTTCGTTGGGATGGTATTTTAATAAATATCTTTTCTTCACTAACAATCCTGAATAAATTTTTAATCTCACAAATATTTGTCAGAAGCCACATAGATATTCGTTTTGCATTAGAGCTAGAGCCCAAACAAGTGTGAAATGTAGTCTGACCTTCTGAGAGCTTACAGCCTAGCAATATAATTCTAAAATGTGAAGTGTATGAAATCTTAATAATACAGATAATAATAGTGTAGAAGGAATTTGGAGTTCTATCTACACAAGGACCTTATAGGAAAGATGTCTTTTGCAGGCTTTAGATGCTGGCAATGACAACAGAGACGTGGTCCAGGCGTGCTGAGTGCCTAGAGACTCACAAATAATGCCACAATTGGCCCACATTTTGCGGACACATGTCCTGCCAGGGAGACGAAAAGGCTAACGCTCAAGTTGTGCTCTGAACCAGTGTATGCTGTCCCCCACGACAGGACTCAGCTTCGCAAACAAGGGGACAGATGAGAAGTGAGGTCTGCAAACGGATGGAGGAAGTCTACGTCGTGGCAGTCTAGAATTTCCATGAAGGGGCATTTAGTGGAGAAATCTGTTTGAGAGTATGGTGGTTGACAGGGCCTGGATGTGGCCCTGGCATGGCCCCTAATGCCCGTGTGCTCTAATCTTGGTCCCTCATGTGGGGACACTGAAAAGTGATGGGACCTTGTGATGGCTCTTCTTGGTTTTCAACTTGACCACAGCTGGAGTTAACTAAAACCCAGTGGCTTGGGACAGCTATGAGGGATTTTTTTTCTTAATTAAATCATCTGAAGTGGGAAGACCCACTTTTAATTCAGATCTTTAGAGGTGGCAAGACCTACCTTTAACCTAGGCCAGACATTCTGATGGCAACCTCTATAAAGGACATGGGAGAAGAGAGCTCTTGCTCTTTGCTTGCCTGCCCTTGCTCTCGGTGGTAAGCCCCTTCCTTCACTGGTACTAGTAGAAGCAGAGTTCCTACTTCTTTGGGATTCTGGCAAATACTGATGATCTGCTGAGATATTCAGCACCATAGGCTAAATGACCACTGGATTCTTGGACCTTCTGTTACAGACAGCCATTGTTGAACTAGCTGGACCACAACATGTAAACCATTCTAATAAACTGTGTGTGTGTGTGTGTAGAGTGATGATAGATAGATAGATAGATAGATAGATAGATAGATAGATAGATAG